>CAJQZJ010033704.1:3449924-3523313 GCA_907164525.1 Lophiomys imhausi
ACAAGGTGCAGCAGGGAATGTGGATAATGAAGGCCACATGACCCATCAAAAGGAGCAGCCAGCCATAGCTCTGAGCATCTGTTAGCCTGGGGGAATAGGATCCCTGTGATGGAATGTCTACTATTTTATCAAGACATAAAAATTGACATTTCCATATGAAATCACCTATATGTTACTGGGACTGGAGTTGTCTTTTGGACTTATCAGGGTCTCATCATGACAACTATGTATCTACGATCCCTGACTGTCACAACCCCTATGAGTATGCCTTTGAAGCATGAACCGTCTTATTCATTTCTCTATCATCGCCATCACTGTTTTTAATTGCAAAAAAAAGAAATTAACCCATGAACTCATAACTGTTTCTCCATCCTTACTGTGTAATATTCTAGAACACAGGTTCTCAACCTGTGGTTTGTGGCCCTTTTGGTGGTCGCATGTCAGGTAACCTGCATATCAAGTATTTACATTATGATTCAAAATAGTAGAAAAATTATAGTTATGAAGTAGCAATGAAACAGTTTTATGATTGGGGGTAGTCACAACATGAGGAATTGTATTAAAGGGTCACAGCATTAGGAAGGCTGAGAACCACTGCTCTAGAACATTAAAAAAGAAGATATATACCAGGCATGGTGGCACACAACTTTAATCCCATTACTTGGGAGGCAAAGGCAAGCGGATCTCTGTGAGTTACAGGCCAGTCTGATCTACATAGTGAGTTCCAGGATAGCCAGGGCTACATAGAGGGACCTTGTCCTAAAATTAAACAAACAAACAAAAACCCAACAACAACAAAATGCAGGTAGTCCTCTAGATATCCTCACACCTCATTTACTTTACCTACTCCAACTCTGTGTTTCTTTTACTTACATGGTCACTCCATACACCATGCCACATAACTTTCAGTGTCTTTGGCTATATTCCAACCTTCCAGTACATTCCCTTTTATCATGAGAAACAACTGCAAGTTTATCTGCATAATTAATCCACTGGTTGTCTTTACTAAGTGACCTGGCTAGTTCTGTGATAACTTGACAGAAGCTAAGGTCATCTGTAAGGAGGGCATCTCAATTACAAAAATGGCCTTCAGAAGAGGGACTGTAAGCAAGCAAATGTGTAGGGCATTTTCTTAATTAGCAATTGATGGGAGAGGGCTATCAGGGGTAGTGCTAGCCATGGAAAGGTGGTTCTGGATTCTATAAGAAAACAGGTTGAGTAAGTTGTGAACAGCCATCCTAGAAGCAATACTCTACAAAGGCCTCCATATCAACTCCTACCTCTGGACTCTTGCCCTGACTGCCTTTGATGATGAACTGTGGTATGGAAATGTAAGCAAAACAAAGTCTTTCCTACCCAAGTTACTTTTTGGTTATGGTGTTTCACTACAGCAATAGAAACTCTAACTTAGACACTGAGATGGATTACGACTATAATCACTTTATTGCATTATAGCCCCATTTCACTGACCCACTCACCCATCATTCAACACTAGTTTAAAAAATTCTGATAAATCCAGTTTAGTACAGGCTAGTTTTATGTCAGTCTCACATAACATAGAGTCATTTGGGAAGAGGAAACATCAACTAAGAGTATTCCCTTACCAGATTGGCTCATGGGCAAGTCTGTGGAGCATGTTCTTGATTGGTGAATGATGGAGGAAGTCTAGCTCAGTGTAGGCAGTACTGTACCTGGGCAGGTGGTCCTGAGATATATAAGAAATCATATTGAGCAAGCTATGAGGAACATTCCTCCATATCTTCTCTTTCAGTTCCTGCTTCTGGGTCTCTGCCTTGAGTTCCTGTCCTGATTTCCCTTCATAAGGGACTACAACTATAAAATGAAATAAACCCTCTCCTTCCCAAGTTGTTTTTGATCATGATGTTTTATCATAGCAGTAGAAATCCAAACTAAGATAGAAATTGGTACCAGGTTTGTAGGATATTACTGCTACAGATCTGATGTTTTTGATAGGACTAAGGAACTTTGGCTTAGAAAAGTCATTGAGTGTTCAGAATTAGTGAGATACAGTGGGAACTTAGAAGATAAAACTGAGAGCAGTGCAGATTATGGCAGGCTGGCTTGTGAAGTTTCATAGGGAAGTAAAGACTCTAGTGGGGCCATCTGAGTGATATCTTGTGTTAAGAATCTATGGATCTGCTTAGCTGGGGATGAAAAATAAACTGTGATTAAGAAGAGACCAGTATCACTGAAGTGAGACTTTGCCTATGGGATAATTGATGCTGGTTAGCTCTAGCTGAGAAATTAGTGGTGATTAAGAAGAGATAAGCATCATTGAGGCCAAATCTTCTGGGAAGTGTTTCTGCAGGGTCAGTACACAGGACCTGTGGTCTAGTGGGGCCAAGCCTGAACTTGGTAATCTATAAGAATCTCCCAGGTGTGGTACTGGCTTTGGAGGCATGAAGAGGCCCTGGAGAACAGTCCCATGACTTGGCACAGCGAAAGGCCAGGAGGGACCATTGGTGAAGTTACACCTTTGATTATAGCAAAAATCTCAGGACTAGAGCCATCATGGAAAGAACCTGAGGCTTAGTATCATAAGGCAAGATCAGAGTCCCTGAAGAGAGGCCAGGAAAGGCTATTGGTGAAGATGTTCAAGCATTTTGGAGATTTTAGTACTATGGGATGACCTTCCAGGACAGCAACAGCTGTAGAGTGAAGCTGGACTGGCCTCAGTTCACAGTACAAGTTGTATGTGCTGTCAATGGCAGAGCTGGAGAGATGGAGCCAGAAGATCATGAGTGAGTTAGTTTTGTTTTGATTTCACTGTAATTGTATCCTGGCTCTTTTTTTTTTAAATAAGAAATTATGTAACTTATTTTTTCTTTCACAGGAGCCCACAGTTAAGATATTTGGAATATTTAGAAAGACTGGATATTTTGGAGAGACTTAGGGGTATTTAAAAAAAACTTTGAGGTTTAAAAGACACTTAAGGTGTTTTATTATTATTATCATTATTATTGTTATTATTTTATATCTTCAAGTTACATCTCAATCACAATTCCCTCCCTACTCCCCCTTCGGTCCCATCTTCCCACCCTCTTCTGTCTCATTCCCCCATCTACTTCTTTTTTTTTTTAAGTTTAAGGTATATCTTTTCCCCCCAACAGCTCCTCCTTTCAGTCCAACAAATGGCTCTTTCTCTTATAACAACAAATACAATACAAAACAACAAACATAATTAGGCCACAATTATGAGAATTATAAGGCTTGGCATACATTCACAATGTCCAGTCCATAGCAACTGGCTTTAACATTCTACTATGCAACCATCTCCATGAGTTTAAAGATTTATATCCAACTCAGCTTCCATCTTAACTTGCATCAGAATTTTAAAAAAATCTTCTTAGACCCAGAACAACCTCTTAATTTTGTTAGGTACTAGGGTAGTCTATCACAATTATTTTCTAAGTTAATCAAAAATCAAGTTGCTAAGAGACAAGCAACATTTGCTTATCCAAATATAAGGAAATAGATAGGTGGTCTTCAAAAACCTCAAGAGATCTGTAGAATATAGCATTCAAAGATGTTCTCTTAACTCAAGATTTTTTTGATATCGAGACATGTCAGCTCCTGACAGCACCCCCATTCTACTCCAAGTAGAAGATGAGTATCCAAGAATCTCCAATTGGAGATGGTTGAATTAGTGGCAAGCCTGTCACTTGCCAAGAAAAATCTCTTGCTTCAACTGTAGACAGACTGCTGTCCAAAAAGGACAAAACTTGGAAGCAGGTAAGTCGACAGCCTAGCTCTGTCAAGACAGAGTAGGCAAGTCCTTCATAATTCCTGCTTTACAATTAATGTCTGTCAGAGAAACAGGGCTAAATGGATGAAGATTGATTCTGTAATGTATGGAGAGAAATTGGGAACTGTCCAGGCAGCCAGTTGTATGTCATTTTTTAGTTTTGGAAGCTGTTGGCTCTGCACTTCCTATAAATCAGATATATTTATCCTTCTCAGGTCTCTGATGTGGTTGAAGACTAGATAGCTATAGTCCCATAGTTAAATTTTGAGTTGTTTAGGACTTAAGGTGTTTTAAAGAGATTGGATTTTAAAGTGTTAGAATTTTTAAAGACGCTGGAACCTTTAAAAGTTGGAATGTTTTATAGTGTGATAGTAATGTTATTATACCATCTTGGGGACAAGAGATAAAGAAAAGGTTGTAATTTAATAATGATGTGTTTGTGTCCAAGTTGACAAGGGATCATGGATAGGTCTTTTGTTGTTATTTCTGGTTTTCTTTGTTGTTGTTGCTAATTTGACACAAGCTAGAGTCATCTGAGAGAAGAGAACATCAAAAAACATCAACTAAGAAAATGCTTCCATGACATTGGCCTGTAGGCAGACCTGTGGGGCATTTTCTTGATTGGGATTGATGTGGGAAGGCCTAGTTCACTGAGGGTGGTGCCACTCCTGAGTAGGTGCCCCGGGGGTGTATAAAAAAAAACTGAATATGGGAGAAGGAGCAAGCCAGTAAACAACATTCCCCTTATGCAGTAAACAGTACCACCTCTGCTTCAGTGCCTGACTCCAGGTTCCTGTCCTTATTTCCTTTGATAATGGACTAAATGTGGAAGTATCCGTGAAGTAAACCCTCTCCTCCTCAAGTTGTTTTTGTTTGTGGCATTTTTATCACAGCAATAGAAACCTCAGATGTTCCTCTACATTTGAAACCAGCTTCTGATTTGACTCAAGAAAAATACACAATTGACTGTAATTGATTCACATGAAACCTGTGACTTTAAACCTTTAGTGCATTCTTAATGTTGACCTTTCTGTAAATACATCCTTCCAGGTCTTTTCCTCTAACCTCCAACACACATTTCCTTTATTCTTAGGTGAGTTCTTGGACAAATACAATCAACAGAAAAAAGCTTGCACCTTCTTGACCAACAATCTGTCCACTCCCATACATACCTCTGCAATATTCTTTCCCTATAGATAGATGGCTACTGTTCCAGCCCACATGTCTGAATTCTGCCTCCTGTCCTCTACTTGAGGACAGCTTCATAGAATTTCATACTTCCATTCTGCAATCTTGTTTCTACTGGATCCCTCCTGCTAACATGCAAATACGCTATGAATAATTCACATAAGTATCCACTCTCAGACTTTGTTCCAATGTAGTCCTTCAGTGACTGGCCTGTTTCTCCACTTTTTACACGAGAAAAATTCATTAAAATCTTTTTATATAAGCTGCTTTTATTTTCTCCATTCTCACTCTATTTTGAACTCAACTGAATAAAATTTTCTTCAACATATGTTTATGAGACTAGTGGTTCTCTAAGTTCCACATCTTACGACTTGGGAGGAATACAATATTATAACTGCATTGCACTAAATAGATCTTATGTTCCTAGTATCATTTTAGCTTGCCTTTATCCCCATGAAGTAAACAGGAGGCATTAATATTTCTTTCACACAGATGAAGAGAATGAGAGTTGGAAAGATTAAGTAATTTACACAAATCCACTTTGGTGGTGATGGCTGTCTGTATCAATGGAAAATGGTAGAAAGTTGAAATGAAGAAAACACAGACTGAAGATTATAATAAAGGATTATTATATCTCAACATTTTAAGTGCAAAAAGTCTGGAATTGTGATGGTTTCTGTGAGTGACTGGAGGGGCTAGCTTAATGTTTTACAGTCACAGAAGTATTTAGCACTGGATTTTGGGTCTTAGCTTCCTGTTTTTTGATTAGTGTTCTGCCTCATAAACCTTGCTAAGATTTAATAGAATCATCTTGAATTGAGTCCAAGAAGCACATATAACAGATTCTTGCCTGCAGTGCTGAAGATCAATGCTAATACACAGATCCAACCACACTGGTGCAGTGCTGGGTTCTTAGGAAGGGGGCTCAGGATTCACATTTTAAACAGCTACATCCACGTCATTCTTTTATAACCTTAATCTTGAGAATCACTGTATGTGTAAGAATGGACAAATATACTCTGGACACTAGTAATTCATGTACTTTCGTCTTTGAAAGGAAGATGTCATCTGCTTTGACTTTCATTAATGAAAAAAAAGAGAGAGAAAAGGAATTCAGCTTTCTTTTCCTGGTAAACGCTCAGAGCCCCATTCACATTTGTTTTCTTTGCAATGGAGCATCTTCTCTGGGTTAGTTATGGTAGTGGGACTAACTGAGTAGCCAGCAGCCCAGTCAATCATTCTGGAACGCATGCTGGAAATACCAGGGATGGAAGAGGTTCATTTGCTGCTGCCTCTCAGTGAAGGGAGCACCTGTGGGTCAGGGTGAGAACATCTGGGGAGCAATTGGCAGGGTTGCTTTATGATGAATAGGATGGAACAGAGGCCAAATAGGGATACATCTCCGCGAGTGATTTATATGTTTGGACACACAAATGCTTCTGGTCTGAAAGTATTCCTGGGGCTAGATCCCTAGAACTCTCTGGAAGCTTTGAGGGGTCACAGAGTCATTCTAGATGCCACATTCCTGGAAGTCTGACCCCTTTATTCTTGACTATATCTCTCTCTAGCCAAACTTGATAAATGATGAGGATATCCTCACAGGAATTGCTCTCACAATTGTAGCTTGAATAAACCTTTGATGTAGGAAATATACATATGTCAAAAAGCTATATCTTTCATAATGTAAGAGGAAAAATATTTTCAAACAAGCAGAAAAAAATCTTCAGACCAATCCAATTTCTCTCTCTCTCTCTCTCTCTCTCTCTCTCTCTGTCAGTTGGGGAAAATAAAATTTAAGGGATAAATTCTCCTATCATTTCCTGTGCATCAATAACATTGCCTAAGCTGAGTAAAAATCTCAAGGGTTTTATTTAGTAGATATTCATACTCTCATCAAGCCTATTTTGGAATTGTATCTATTATAAGAACTACTTGATGATTAATTGGGAGGGCTAATTGATTGCTTAAGTGGTTACTTTATTTTCATCATTCTGGTGGTATGGTCACAATATTTTAAAAATGTAACAATTCTAGACAAGATTCAATTCTAATCAATTCCATTCTCTTAAATGTTCCTAGCTGGGGCTGTTTCTCTTCTGCCTACATGTGTTCTCATTGCCCCAGGCAAAGAGAAACTCAATCAAGCTCTACACTGGGCTCAACAGTTTGTTAGAGCTTCTAAATAGACCCTTGTACCTCTTCATAGGTATGACTTTTCCCAGGACCATGTGAACAAATGATTATGCAAATCCAGTCCCTGACAAAGGTGTAGCAGCTGCAGTCTACCAATTCCTTATCCTGAGGCTCTGCTTCCCACTGCAGGCCTTCATCTATCAGAATAACACACTTTTTATTTGTTTTGTTTCTTTTATTTATTTATTTATTTATTTATTTATTTTTGAGACTATACTTACACCATACTCCCCTTCCCTTTTCTCCCTCCCTGTTCTCTCCCAGTTCCATGTAAAGGCATAAGGTTATTGTGTAATATTGATTTCTGTACCCCCCCCCCATATCTGGTTGCAATCCTTGTTCTGGGAATCTCCTGTTTCAATGTTGCACATTGAAACACTGCTCCCCAACTGTCCCCTGATATGCCAATAAAACAGGTTACAGCAAATCACTGAGTAAGGGGAAAGAATAAGGCTGGACTTCCTGCCCTCTGGGAAGGAGGAATTAGAGGAGGAAAAGTAGGGAATTCAGCCATGGGGGAGGTCAAGAAAGATGTGGAAGGAACAACTGGAGCAGAGAAAGTCCTAAACTGCTATTTTGGCAAAGAGGGAGTCAGACTAGCATAGTGGGTTAAGAATATATTAAAACTTACTGTAATAAGAGAAGGAACCATCTGTTGGACTGAAAGGGGAAACTTCTGGGGGGGGAAGAGGGTGGAAGGGCGGGATAGGAAGGGGGAATAGGGAGGGGTCTGTTACTGAGATGTAACTTGAAGAAAAAAAATAAAGTGTTTATAAAAAAAAAAGAATATATTAAAACTTCTCAGTATTGTGCTGTAAAGCTTATTAAACAAATAATATACCCGGTCTCAATTATTTGGGTATTAGCCAGGTTAAGAGAAGACTGAGAAACAAATACAATTATGTAAATTTACACTAACATCTGTGGTCTCCTTTCTCATCACTTGCAGCTACATGCATATATATGTGTATATCCTAATATATATAATATTCCTAAATATTATGAGCTCAGTATGTACAGTGCCGTCTGCATACATGAATTTAGGGCTGAGCACTTGATAATGGACTACCAATTGCCATGTTCTCTGAGGCAGACTGACTGTCTCACTCTTAGTTGTTTGTGGGTTTTGTGTAGGATTGTGGCTTTGGCTTCATGTGGGTTTTTGTTGTTGTTGTTGTTTTTGGTTTTTTTCCACTATCCACTTTGGCATGTCTATGGTTGTTGTCCTTGTTCAGCTCATGTTTAGGCAGTCATGTTGGTGAGACTTAATGGGTGGTAGCTTCTGAGATTACTAGGAGACAGTCTCACAGCAGATTCCCTGATCTTCTGGCTCTTATAATTATTTCTGCCCACTCTTTCATAATGTTCCCTAAGCTTTAGAAGCACACCATTTTAATTAATACAAACACTGCTCCACTGTCCAATTACTAGCTTCAATAGACTTCTGTATAGGCCTTTGGAGATACACAAATATATCAAAGCCTTGATTCTTAACTTTGTACAAATCATCTCTATAGCAGAGATACAATGCTAAGTAAACTTCTTGGAGTTCTATAAAATGAAACCTTTTTTTTTTAAATAAAAGCTTTTGATGACTACTTATGCTATCTTACTTGTTCACATGAGGCCATCAATTTTTCAAGGGATTCAGAATCAGATAAAGCCCTGCAGCGGGGTACAACTTCCACGTGAAATCCTTGCCTGGTCATGCCATAGATCCATCATGAACTCTGTATTTATAGTTAATAGGAATGATGCACAGAGTTTCAAAGAAGTTCTGGTAGAAAGATCACAGCACAGGCCTTGAGGATTGATTATAAGACAAAACCTACTGTTCTATAGAAAATTGCTTTCTTTTTGAAGAATAGTTCTTGTCTCTTTACTCAATTTATAGAATCTGAATACTTGCCCATCTGACACCAAGTCCCTCTGGATAATACGATGCCTAATATTGACTGGGGGTTATCCTACCCACAAACCCATCAAAGTATTAGTGTGTGATCACATGATTAGTGTCATCACCTTCCACAGAGTAGACTATCTCCAAGCATGTCCAGAAGGTACAGGTAAACTTCAGGAGTAGGTGGCTCCAATTCTCATAGTACCTTGTTATGAACTTAATTGTGTCAAACACATCCATGTGTAAGAACCCTAACTCTTACTATGGCAGGATAGGGCTCTTCAGAGACAAAGAATTTAAGGACCTGGTTAAAATAGAATATTAGAGTGGGTTCATAATATATCTGTCTGGAATCTTTAAAAGGGGAGAAAGTGTAGCTACATAAAAAGGTACCAGAAATGTAATACACACTAGAGAGACCACATGAAAAATATGAAAGGAGGTGGAAATTTACAAGTTTCTTCAAGGGGAAGAGCCCTAGGGAAACATTCCTGCCAATGCCTTGATCTTGAACTTCAAGTCCCTAGAATTACTAAATATTTTAATGTTTGTTATTCAAGTCAAGGGTATTTTGTTTTGGCAGCCCTGGAAAACTGGTACATACTTCATCAATCTCTACTACCTCATCCTGGGAACTGTCCATGAGCAATTGACTGAGACAAAACAACTATAACACAAATTCCAGTGCTTTCTAGACTATGAAGTCTCAAGAGTTATATATCCATTTAGTAACCACATTCATTTCTTACTAATACCTAACAAATTATCATGAACTTTTCAGCTTAAAATGTTCCTATATATTGTCTCACAGTTCTCTACATCAGTAGTCTAGTAGGCTTGATTACCTTTCACAAGGCAGAAATCTACAAATGTTGTTTTTATTTCCTTAGATGAGGGGATGAGATTAGAGCCATTCCTGAGCCTTTCTAGCTCTTTCTGAACTCTTGCTGACTGATTCAACTCAGCTGTTCTGGCCCAAACTCCCCCCCAAGCTGATTGATTTAAACTGGCTTCTCTGAGATTCTGACTGAATTACTGTGGCCTCAAACTAATTCTGGCAATATTTTTTAATCTTCTGGCTTCTTTTCATTATCTGGCTCATTCTGTCTTCATCTGTGTCTAGTTTGTTCTCTCTACAACCTGTCTCTGTAAAACTGTCCTAGTAAAGACAACTCAGTAAAAAATTGTCATTAAAGAAAATTTCCTCTCTCTCCCTGCACTGCTCTTTTTTTTAATGTAACAGAAAAATTTTATTTATACTTATATATTTATTAATACTTAACAAATACCTATAAAGTTCCTAAATCCTAAAACCCAAACCCTAATTCTAAAACCTATAATCTTTTTTTCAATACTTTATTTTTTTTCTTCAAGTTATATCTCAATAACAAACCCCTCCCTATTCCCCCTTCCTATCCCGCCCTTCCAACCTCTTCCCCCCAGAAGTTTCCCCTTTCAGTCCAACAGATGGTTCCTTCTCTTATAACAGTAAGTATTATACAAAACAATAGATATAAATATGCCACATTTATGAGAGTTAAATGGCCCAGTATACCTTCCCAATGACCAGTTTATACATATTTGGCCCCTGACTTTAACATTCTACTATCTAACCAACTCCATGAGTTTAAAGGTCTATATCTGACTCAACATTCATACTATCTTGCAACACACTTTTAAGAGTATCTTCTTAGATCTATAACACCCTCTTGATTCCTAAACAATTCAAAATTTAACTATGAGACTCTAGCTGTCTATTCTTCAACCACCTCAGAGACCTGAGAAGGATAAATATATTTGCTTATATAGGAAGTGCAGGGCCTGCAGCTACCAAAACTAAGAAAGAACATACCAATGACTGCCTGGACAGTTCCCATTTTCTCTCCATATATTCCTGCATCAATCTTCAGCCGTTGGGTCCTGTTTCTCTGACAGACATTTGTTGTAGAGCAGGGATTATGAAGGACTTACCTACCCTGTCTTGGCAGAGTTAGGCTGTCGACTTCCCTGCTACCAAGTTTTGTCCTTTTTGGACAGCAGTCTGTCTGCAGTTGGTGCAAGGGGTTTTTTCATGCCAAGAGATAGGCTTGCCACTAATTCAACCATCTTACAGTGGAGGTTCTTCGATGCTTATCTTCTACTTGGAGTAGAATAGGGGGTGCTGTCAGGCGCTGATATGTCTCGATATCAAAAAAAATAATCTTAATTTAAGATAACATCTTTGAATGCCATATTCTGCAGATCTCTTGGGGTTTTTGAAGATGCCCTATCCATCTCTTGTATTTAGATAAGCAAATGTTGCTTGTCTCTTAGCAACTTGATTACTGGGTAGTTTAGAGAATATCTGTGATAGACTGTCATAGTAGCTAACAAAGTGACATGTTTGAGAGAAAATGGGAACTGTCCAGGCAGTCATTGGTATGTTCTTTCTTAGTTTTGGTAGCTGCAGGCCCTGCACTTCCTATATAAGCAAATATATTTATCCCTCTCAGGTCTCTGAGGTGGTTGAAGAATAGACAGCTAGAGTCTCATAGTTAAATTTTGAATTGTTTAGGAATCAAGAGGGTGTTATAGATCTAAGAAGATACTCTTAAAAGTGTGTTGCAAGATAGTATGAATGTTGAGTCAGATATAGAGTTTGTTTTAACTATCCTAGACCGTTTTAGATGGTTGGTATCAAGAGGTCAGAGCTTCACATTTTATTTTTAAGTATCTCTAGGTATGATACCAATAGGAAGCGTTACCTTTAAATTTGTATCAATATACAAAGATCTTTTCAATTGTGGTTAAATATACTCTTAATTATGTATCAATATACCAAGATCAATGCCTATGTAGCCCAATATAATCTTAATATTACGTCCATATGCAAGGGTCAATACCATTGTGGCCAACTATAATCTTAATTTTGTATCAATATACAAAGATCAATACCGATGTAATCCAATACAATCTTATTTTTGCACAATAAACAATGGTCAATACCACTTTAGCCAAATAAACTACTAATTTTGTATCAATATACAAAGGTATAAGGGCATATTCAATAATCTGCCCCTTCTTCTTGGACCTTCCTGTGCTATGTCTATATCTCATTTTTCTTAAGCCCATGCACTCCTACATAAGAGAGGAAGAAGGATACAGAAAAGGAAAAGTAGGAATTCCCTGGGGCTAACCCCCAAAACCCATTAAGACAACACCATTTATCAGCTTGTAGTCTCTTCCCCTACATATCAGAGTTTTCAGTTATCCTTCAAATAACCAAAAAGAAGGGCGGAGAAACACCTTCCCCACCCTCTGGGCATGGGACATCGCTCTCTTAAAGTGACTTCCTGCTGATTTGGGTCGTAGTAGACATGTTTGGGGCCCGAACCCAAATGGAAAAAAATGATTAAAAATATTAGTACACTCCTTTTATGTTCAGTCCTTCTGTTCTCAGCTGTTTAGATGACCTAAGGGGTTTATAGGCAGAAGCTCATCTTGCAGGCTTCACTGAGGTTCCTGCCGGGGTATTGTGTAGTGCTGAGCGGTCCCAGTGACATTGGATTGCTGTGGTGGTTGCAGGCCTCCGATGGAGACAGCTATTGAGGAAGTCTGCCAGGCAGAATCAGCTGGGTCACTCGTCCTCCTTGATGCCTGATTCTGCTCTCTGCTGAGGATTCCGCTGTCAAGCCATCCCCGGGCTCCCCTAATGGACGCTTCGATTCTCCTGGAACTATAAGAACAGAGCCCTGCCCCAATCCCAACCCTAGGACAATTGCCCTCTTTTTTTTGGGGGGGGGGTGGGGGGGCTAGGTAGTACTTCTCCTGAAGCAAATTTGGCCTTCTGACAACATACAAAGCGTTATCTTTCAATCCGGGTTAAAGAAGAAATCATTCTGTCACCTTGGAGCTAAAACAGCTCTAGTGTATATATTTTGAGATCCCAAAGGACAATCTGCTTGCATCGAGAAGGCCTTTTGTAAGTAGCCACCAAACCTAGGTCCCTCGAAATCCCATGTGTGTGTCTCTGAACTCTAATTATTGGGATCAGGGACCTGTGTTTCCCATCTGAAGGGATCAAAAATCTGTTCCACCACTCCTGGATCGAAGTCTTTCTCTAATTAGAGTTTGCCCTGCATCAGGCTGACCCTGACGTCCGGGATCTGCCCGTTTCTGTCTCCAGTGTGCTGGGAGCTGGGACCAAGGGTGTACTCTTCTTGAATGGTGGGACCAAGAGTATGCACCCTCACCACACCGCTCCGTATGACTCCAGAATACATAAGACCACAAACTCTACGGTGCTCCCCCCCCCCACCCCCCGTCTCCACTGAAGTCAAAGGCATGGGCCAATACCACAATTCTCTTGTATTTTACCTTAGCTCCACGTCTTCTCTACACCTGGAGGTCTGCAAAACCAGGCCGAATGGCTGTATCCTCTATTCCATTCACAGTGTTTCAGCCCTGCCCCCTGCATTTTTTTTTAGTTAATAAATTTATTTGTTTGTTGCTTCAGGTTACATCCTTATCATATTGTCCTCTTTTCCCCCTTCCCAGCCCCACCCTCCCATGCTCTACCCCCTGACCCTTCCGCTTGTTCCTCTGGGGTGGAGTGTCCATGCCTAACATTCTCTCACCACAGATCAGGAGTCATATGAGGGCCAAGAGCCTCTTCATTCACCGGGGGCCTACGAGGCAGTACTGCCAGTGAATGGTGTCTCATTGCTACTGGGGGAATACTAAAAAAAGACCAACAAACACACAAACCCACAAAAACAAAGAATATCAACAAAAAAAAGAGAGGAAAAAGAGAAGGGAAAAGGAAAAAGTAAAAAGAAAAAAAGAAGGAAAAAGGAAAAGATAAAAAAAATTATGTCCTTGTTCCTTTGGGTGTGTTGGTTGTAGTACAGATATCCTGTACAATATAGTAAAAATCCTACTATAAGTGAATAGATGCCATGTGCATCCTTCTGAGACTGGGTTAGCTCACTCAGGATGAGCTCCTCTAGATCCATCCATTTGGTTGCAAATTGCATGATTTCACTGTTTCTGATAGCTGAGTAATATTCCATTGTATAGATGTACCACAATTTTTTAATCCATTCTTCAGTTGAGGGACATCTGGGTTGTTTCCAATTTCTAGCTATTACAAATAAGGCTGCTATGAACATAGATGAGGAGACTTCCCTATGTCTCCGTGAGAGGTCCTTTGGGTGTATACCCAGAAGTGGTATGACTGGGTCCTGAGGCAAGGTTATTCCTAGATTTCTAAGATATCGCCAGACAGACCTCCATAGTGGTTGCACAAGCCTGCACTCCCACCAGCAATGGAGTAGGGTTCCCCTTTCTCCACACCCTCGCCAGCATGCACTATCATTTGAGCTCTTTATCTTAGCCATTCTAACAGGTGTTAGGTGGAATCTCAGGGTCGTCTTGAGTTGCATTTCTCTGATGATTAAGGATGTTGAACATTTCTTCAGGTGTCTCTCAGCCCTTAGGGATTCCTCTTTGTGAATTCTCTATTTAGCTCCATCTCCCATTTTTTGATTGGATTATTTGTTTTCTTGGCATTTAGTTTCTTGAGTTCTTTGTAGATTTTAGATAATAGTCCTCTATCAGATGTGGGGTTGGTGAAGATTTTCTCCCAGTCTGTTGGTTGCCGTTTTGTTCGAATGATAGTGTCCTTTGCCTTACAGAAACTTTTCAGTTTCATGAGGTCCCATTTATTGATTGTTGATCTCAGGTCCTGAGCTGTTGGTGTTCTGTTCAGGAAGTTGTCACCTGTGCCAATGAGTTCGAGGGTTTCTCCTACTTTTTCTTCTAGTATCTTTAGTGTGGCTGGCCTTATGTTAAGGTCTTTGATCCACTTGGAATTAAGTTTTGTACAAGGTGATAGGTATGGGTCTAATTTCATTCTTTTGCAAGTGGACATCCAGTTGGACCAGCACCATTTGTTGAAGATGCTGTCCTTCTTCCATTGTGCGTTTTTGGCTTCTTTGTCAAAGATTAGTTGGCCATAGGTGTGTGGATCCATGTTTGGGTCTTCAATTCGATTCCATTGATCCACTGGTCTGTTTCTATACCAGTACCATGCTGTTTTTATTACTGTTGCTCTGTAGTACAGCTTGAAATCTGGGATGGTGATACCTCCAGATGTTTTTTCATTGGACAGGATTGATTTAGCTATTCTGGGCATTTTGTTGTTCCATATGAAGTTGAGAATAGCTTTTTCCAAGTCTATAAAGAATTGTGTTGGTATTTTGATAGGAATTGCATTGAATGTATATATTGCTTTTGGTAGGATAGCCATTTTTATTATGTTGATCTTACCTATCCATAAGCATGGGAGATATTTCCATCTTCTAAAGGCCCCTTCCATTTCTTTCTTCAGGGGCTTGAAGTTCTTGTTATATAGGTCCTTTACATGCTTGGTTAGAGTTACCCCCAGGTATTTTATGTTGTTTGTGGCTATTGTGAAGGGGGTTGTTTCCCTTATTTCTTTCTCGGTATATTTGTTTGTTGTATAAAGAAGGGCTTCTGATTTTTTGAGTTAATTATGTATCCAGCCACCTTGCTGAAGTTGTTTATCAGCTGTAAGAGTTCTTTGGTGGAGTTTTTGGGGTCGCTTATGTATACTAACATATCATCTGCGAATAGGGATAATTTGACTTCTTCATTTCCAATTTTTATCCCTTTGATCTCCTTTAGTTGTCTTATTGCTATGGCCAGGACTTCAAGTACTATATTGAAGAGATATGGTGAAAGTGGACATCCTTGTCTTGTCCCTGAGTTTAGAGGAAATGCTTCAAGCTTCTCTCCATTTAATTTGATGTTGGCTACTGGCTTGCTGTATATTGCCTTTATTATTTCTAGGTATGGTCCTTGTATGCCCGTTCTCTCCAGAACTTTTAGCATGAAGGGGTGTTGGATTTTGTCAAATGCTTTTTCTGCATCTAGCGAGATTATCATGTGGTTTTTTTCTTTCATCTTGTTTATGTGGTGAATTACATTGATAGACTTTCGTATATTGAACCATCCCTGCATTCCAGGGATGAAGCCTACTTGATCATGGTGTATGATACTTTTGATGTGTTCTTGATTTCGGTTTGCTAGTATTTTATTAAGTATTTTTGCATCTATGTTCATGAGGGAGATTGGTCTGAAGTTCTCTTTCTTTGTTGGGTCTTTGTGTGGTTTAGGAATCAGAATGACAGTGGCCTCATAGAATGAGTTTGGCAGTGATCTTTCTGTTTCTATGTGGTGGAAGAGTTTGAAAAGTATTGGTGTTAGTTTCACTTTGAAGGTCTGGTAGAATTCCGTGCTGAAGCCATCTGACCCTGGGCTTTTTTTGTTGGGAGATTATTAATGACTGTTTCTATTTCCTTAGGTGTTATTGGGCTGTTTAAGCTGTTAATCTGATTTTGATTTAGTTTTGGTAGGTGGAATTTATCGAGGAAATTGTCCATTTCGCTTAGGTTTTCAAATTTAGTGGAATATAGATTTTTAAAGTAATGCCCGAATATTTTCTGGATCTCCTCAATGTCTGTTGTTATTTCTCCCTTTTCATTTCTGATTTTGTTGATTTGTGTTCTTTCCCTTTGCCTTTTAGTTAATTTGTCTAGGGGTCTATCTATTTTGTTGATTTTCTCAAAGAACCAACTCTTGGTTTCATTGATTCTTTGTATAGATTTTTTTGATTCTAAGTTGTTGATTTCAGCTGTAAGTTTGATGATTTCCTGTCTTCTGCTCTTCTTGGGAATGTTTGTTTCTTTTTTTTCCAATTCACCCAGCTTAGCTGTTAGTTCACTAATATGAGCTGTCACAATTTTCTTTTTGAAAGCATTTAGTGCTATGAACTTTCCTCGTAGCACAGCTTTCAATATATCTCATAGGTTTGGGTATGTTGTGTCTTCATTGTCATTGGATTTTAAGAAGTCTTTGATTTCCTTCTTTATTTCTTCCCTGACCCAGTGGTCATCCAGTAAGGAGCTGTTCAATTTCCATGTTTGTGTAGGCTTTCTGTTGATTCTTTTACTGTTGAAGACCAGCTTTATTCCGTGGTGGTCTGATAAGATACAAGGTGTTATTTCAATTTTCTTGTATCTATTGAGACTATTTTTGTGACCAATTATGTGGTCGATTTTGGAGAAGGTTCCGTGGGGTGATGAGAAAAAGGTGTATTCCTTTGTGTTTGGGTGAAACGTTCTGTAGATATCTGTTAGGTCCATTTGTTTCATGATCTCTGTTAGACTCAATATTTCTCTGTTTGTCTTCTGTCTTGATGATCTGTCCTTTGTTGTGAGTGGGGTGTTGAAGTCTCCCACTACTAATGTGTTGTGATCGACGTGCGCTTTAAGTTTTAGAAATGTTTCTTTTACAAAAGTAGGTGCCTTTGTATTTGGGGCATAGATGTTCAGTATTGAAATTTCCTCTTGATGAATATTCCCTTTAGTGAGTATATAGTGCCCTTCTTTGTCTTTCTTCATTAACTTCAGTTGGAAATCTGTTTTGTTTGATATTAGGATGGCTACTCCAGCTTGCTTCCTGGGTCCTTTTGCTTGGAAAACCTTTTCCCAGCCCTTTACTCTGAGGCAGTGTCTATCTTTCGTAGTTAAATGTGTCTCTTGTATGCAGCAAAAGGACGGGTCTTGCTTGCGGATCCACTCTGTAAACCTATGTCTTTTTATTGGGGAGTTGAGTCCATTGATGTTGATGGATATTAGTGACCTGGGGTTGTTATTTCCCATTAGTTTGGTATAGGCGGTGGTCCTGTTCCTCTTTTGGTTTAGTTGCTGATGGGTTTTCTATTCCCTTTGTTTTCTTGGGTAGAGTTTTCTTCTCTGTGTTGGGATTTTCCTTCTAGGATTATCTGTAGGGCTGGGTTTGTGGGTAGATATTGTTTAAATTTGATTTTGTCATGGAATATCTTGTTTTCTCCATCTATGTTGATAGAGAGTTTTGCTGGGTAAAGTAGTCTGGCTGGGCACCTATGATCTCTCAGGACTTGTAGTATATCTGACCAGGCCCTTCTAGCTTTTAACATTTCTGGGGAGAAGTCAGGTGTAATTCTGATGGGTCTGCCATTGTATGTGACTTGACCTTTTTCTCTTACAACTTTTAATATTATTTCTTTGTTCTGTACATTTAGGGTTTCAATTATTATGTTGCGAGAGGAGTTTCTTTTCTGGTCTAATCTGTTTGGTGTTCTGTAAGCCTCTTGGATTTTTATTGGCATCTCTTTTTTCAAGTTTGGGAAGTTTTCCTCTATGATTTTGTTGAAGATATTTCCTGGACCTTGGAGTCGGGAGTCATCTCTTTCCTCTATACCTATAATTCTTAGGTTCCGTCTTTTCAATGAGTCCTTGATTTCTTGGATGTTGTGGGTGAGAGATTTTTTAGCCTTCTAATTTTCTTTGGATGTTGTACTGATTTCTTCCACTGAATCTTCCATGCCTGAGATCCTGTCTTCCATCTCTTGCATCCTATTGTTGATACTCACATTCGTAGTTCCTGTTCTCTTCCCTTGGTTCTCCACTTCCTCTTTTAACTCTGACTGTGTTTTCTTTATTGTTTCTATTTCTATTTTCATGTCTTGTATGGTTTTGTTCGTTTTGTACATTTCCTTCTCCAGCTTGCTTGTTTTTGTATGAAAATCTTTCATAGCCTTGTCCTTTTCCTGTTCAAGCTCTGTCACCTTGGCTTGGAGCTCTTTAATGGTGTTGTTCCTTGCTTTGAGTTGTAGAATTGTGGCTTCTTTGAATTCCTTCATAGATTTAAGTTCTTCTTGCAGGGACTCTATCATTTTCCATAATGCAGAATTGTCAGTGTTTTCATGTGTTTCTGTTGGTGTGTGGTCATCCGAATTGGATGAGCTAGGATGATTCTGCTTTGTTGGAGTCATAATTCCTTGATTTCTATTTTTTTTTTTGGACCTTTCGCCTTTGGATGCATTTAGCTGTCTGTTTTCTGTGCTTGGAACCACAGTGGATGATTTGGTGCAGGGGACGAGTTACTTGGCTATCTGTCGTTGCTTACAGGGGGATTTTAAGGTCACTGTGGTTTTAATCGCCTGAGGCACTGTGAGCTGTTGCAGCCTATTCCCAGGTTGTGAGTAATGGACCAGGATTGTTCACTGCTCCTAATTCAGACTTCCCTATGTTGCACTCTGAGTTATCAGCCTGTAATGGTTCTGATGGTATGGGCCTGTTTGCCCAGGCACAGATTCTGTGGGCTTTGTTTGTCGTCACGGAGGCTGACAGGGTCTGGCTCCACACCTGATATGTCTGGATTTTCCAGGATACAGCTATGGTCCCGATTTCTGGTTTCTCTCTAGTCTTCTCGCCACAGGGCTGGACCCTGTGCCTAATTCCCTTCTTGTCTGCGCCGCCACGGGTCCCGTGGGTACCCCAAGCCTCGGATCCTCCGGCTGCCTGAGTGGACCTCTCGTCCCAGCAGCTCAGCCATGGGTGCTCGGATCCCTGGCCCCGCCCACGCCTGTATCTCTCCCCAGATGACCTGCCGTGGACTCGCGGGAATTTGGCCCTGCCAGCTGTGCTCCCTCCCCAGCTGTGCTGCCGTAAGTGCGCAGGAATCAGCCCCTCCCTCCCGACTTTGTGTTCCCAGCTTCCCGCGCTCTCTCAGAACCTCCCGCCCTCCACTTTACGAGCGGCTGCGGACCTCCCGCTGAGCCCCCTGTTTGTTCCTTGCTAAGCCTTCCACTATCTCGCAAAGTTTTTTAAGTGGGTATAAGTTCAACCTGATGTGTGGGGAGACCAATAGGCCAGCGATCTATGGCCAAGTGGACCCTGATTCTGACTGCTGTAAGTTGGGAACGATCTTACCAGGTGCCTCTCCAAATGGGAGTTCCCGAATCCCGGGTTTAGTGGCTTCCGTGTCTGTGAGAGATGGGTGAGAGCCTTGCCCTGGGACTTTTAACAGTCCCTTGGGAGCTGTGAGTGTTCCCGGGTGTGGGGGGTCTAGCCCCTCTGGTTTTTGCACAGTGCCCAATAACTCTGTGTTTTTTATGGCTCTTCCCCCCCCCCGTTCAAAATGCGTCAGTGTAGGTCGCTGCCATCTTGGCCCACCCCCCCTGCACTGCTCTTAAATAGCCTGTCTTTCCTATCCTGTTGTCATGAAAGTCGGAAATATCCTATCTCTGACTCATTCTGTGAAATCTTTCTCTGATTCATCACTTTGTCTGCCCCTCAATTAGACATCACTTTTAAACATGGCTTCTTCCTTGTATAAACTAACCTTATTTCCATTGTTTGGGATTAAAAATGTGTACTAAGGGCATATCTATATTCTAGCCAGATCATACTGTAGGCTAGAGTGTGCCTGTATTCCAGTCAGATTACATAGACCTAGAAGGTCTTTTGATGTAATCCCTTGCCAGAGCAGCCATGTTGTTGGATTAAAATTCCTCTACAAAAATCAATTTGATATGTACATGTGAGATAGCTCTTATTTGATAGCTTTGGGAAGACTCTTCTTAGAAATTCATTCTGTTTGTTAGCAGAATAAAATATCTTGCACCCATTCAGAAGTTTGGTTTCTTTCCTTGCTCTCAGTCAAGCAACTTCATTCTGGACCTTTAGGCCCCAACCTACATCCTTCTTCTGCTATGATCCACCCTCAAAGTCAACAGTGGCAGGACAAACTCCTCTCCTTCTCGGTTTCCCCAATCTTCTCTTTGTTCCACTAACAGGAGACTAAAGACTCTGCTTTAGGAAAGCCATACCAACTGGTTCAATCATAAGGGCAATATCTCATCATTGCCATAAGGCACACCTATACTTAAAAATGATGGGATTAAAAGTAAATGAGAATCATTAGTGTTCATTCTCAGAATTCTGCCCTCAGAAGTGTCTCTGAAACACACAAGGAATGGGAATTTTAAGAATGAACAGTATACCTTATGGTTGTTTACATTTTCTGGAGAAGACATGGCAAAAATACGGACCTCTACTGTTTTGTAAGTATAGTCTAATAGTTTGGCTAGGTGGTCAATGATTTAGAAGTACTAGGAAGTATAAGGAAGAGGTTTGGAAGGAACTGTCAGAATAAACACAATGTTTGAGGATTTATGTGTCCTTTGAATGGTTCTCAAAGGACAACCACTACAGAGGAGACTCGCAAAGACCAGCTGGTCAAGGTGACCTGCTCTGTAGTTATTGGTCAGTCTTCTAGCCCTGCCATCCTTCACCCTTTTTTGCCATCTCAAGGATGAAAAAAAAAAATCATAGATTTTCTTCATGAGGTCAAAATTATATTTTCCTTTATCACATCAGAGTCTTCTCATTGGTAGCAAATTAATCAGGGGATCACAGCATCTTTGCCTGAGAAGAATAAGTTTGCTGCATGATGTGAGGGTGGCCTAGAATTTTCTACATCATGAACAGTTCTTAGATTTTTCCAGAATATACTTGGGTTGGTTTCCCTGCTTTCAGTGTTCTGCTGCCAGCACTATACGGGATATTTACTGTCATGTTTTTGTCTACACTGTACTCTTTCTGACTGGGGACTAATTTTCAGTGAGCTAATGCAGCAATCACCTATGCCTGTGGAATTCACTAATTTTACCCTATATCATGTCATCCAAAATAGTTGGGCCTACAAAATATGGGAATGGATATTGGAATATTGGACTCTGGAATAACATTGGCCAAGAAAAGGGTGAGGGGGCTATTTCATGGACAGTGTCTTCTGAAGTACACTATATCCTGTGTTGTTTCCATCATAGCTGAATTAATTACACAGACCAGTGATCAAGGAGTTGAGATGAGAGGAACTACTTCCTGTAATTCATTAGATAAACTGAGTTTCTCTTTACTGAACATCTTGTGTTTTAAACATAGAAGTCTTTCCCTCTCAAAGGATGAATCCTTCTACCAGATGATAAAACGGTCTCAGTAACCCAGAACCAAGAAATGGCTAGGGAGATTTTTTTTCTGATTACTTATTTATATCTATGGAAGGATGAGCATGTTTGGCCTCATACTGTTGTCTAGAATTGATCCCATGCGCAGCAAAACATGTCTATGGAAAAACAAAAGAACTCAGTGCCAGCAAGACTATCATTACTTTACCCTCTTAGAATGAAGATTTGGGTTATCCTCTAGGCAAAGAATAAACAAATGACATCTAGACACTAAACCCCATAGGTTATATCAGTGACAGCCTACATGTTAAGTATGAGGAACATTTAATTTCTCTCATAACTTTAAAAATCAATATGAGAGATCAATATTTATTCTTTGACTTTTTGCAGGATATCTTGAACAACCTTGGGGGTGAACACAAGATCATTGAGCTAGATTGTGGGGATGTCACACATTATCTGGGTAGATTAGTGACTTCGGGAAGGTTAGAAGAACTCTGTCCTAATCATGTAGAATCTTCTGGTTTTCTGATTCAGAAATGACACAGGTCCAGACCTTTGTGAACATTAAAACCATTGCCTTACTCAATGGCAAATGCAGGCAGGATGAATTTAGTTCATTAGACTTCTTCCCCTTATAGATTTTGTTGTGGATAAGACAGAAGAAAGAACATACATCCAATTGACATGACAGATTGGGCTCTGGGGAGGGAAGAGAAATGAACAGACCTATGCAGATCTTCAGTAGGAAATTTCACTTATCTCTCTCCCTCAGTCTTCTGAGAAATACTGGATTGCAATTCTCTACAGTATAGATCAGAAATAAGAGTCTCAAAAAGCTTAATTTCTTGCCTGAACTGGCACAGCTTGAAGTGGGCAAACAGTTCCAGATGCAAATCTGTCTCACTACAGAGAAAACACTCATTCCAGATGCCCATAGAAAAGTCTCAAAATAGAGAATGAATTATTACCTTGAAAAATTTCAAGTAGCTTTATTTTAGTTTAGTTAGTTATTAGTAGAGCTATTGAGGGATGTTATTTTCTTGAATATAATGTAAATCACTCACTAAATCAAAGTTTGGGAGGGTTGAACCTGACAATATTCAACATTCTTCTTTCTTTAATGATTATTTATTACTTCAGGTTACATCTCCATCACAGTGCCCTCTGTCCACCCCTCCACTCCCACTCTCTACCCCCATCCCTTCCATCCCACTCCTAATTATAAGTAAATATTAGTCCCCCACCCAGTTCAGCAGTCATATGAGGGCCAAGACCCTCCTCATACACTGGGGGCCTACAAGTCAGCACCACTAGGGCAAAGTGTCTCATTGATAGGAAACAAAATCTCTATGTTCCTGTTCCCTTTGGTGCATTGATTGTAGTATAGTTATCTTGTATTATATGGCTAAAATCCAACTATAAATGAATAGATGCCATGTGCATCCCTCTGAGTCTGGGTTAGCTCACTCAGGATGAGCTTCTCTAGTTCCATCCATTTGGCTGCAAATTGCATGATTTCATTGTTTCTGATGGATAAATAGTATTCCATTGTGTAGATGTACCACAGTTTTTTTTTTTTTAAATCCATTCCTCAGTTGAAGGACATCTGGGATGTTTCCAGTTTCTAACTATTACAAATAAAGCTGCTATGAACATAGATGAGGAAACATCCTTGTGGTTTGGTGAGGTATCATGTGGATGTATACCCAGAAGTGATATGGCTGAGTCTTGAGGTAGAGCTATTCCAAGTTTTCTAAGATATCACTAGACTGATTTCCATAGTGTCAACATTCTTCTTAACTGAGTCTTCTTCTTCTTCTTCTTCTTCTTCTTCTTCTTCTTCTTCTTCTTCTTCTTCTTCTTCCTATTACTATGATTATTATTATCCTCTGAGGATGGTAAATGTCTACTTTGACATGTAAGGAAGACTTGGCCTTTTTCAATCATTCATCTTCTTAGAAGGAGGATGGAGATTTAAGTTGTTCAAGAGGTTGTTTGGGTCAGTTTTGTTGGCCAGAGAATTGTAGGCCAGAGAGCCTTTCACAGCCTGTAATTCACCTCTCCAAATACTGGGTGGCTATTATCAGCCTGAAGGTAGTAGTCATCCTTGCCATAACATCAGCTATTCCTCATCCTGTTTTCATAAACTACCATGCTAAGTTGGCCTAGATACTGAAGCTGTTCCACTGTCCTCGTTTGGGCCCTTTTCCTGAAAAATGTGAATCCTTCACAACTTAACTACAGAGGTCAAATGAAAAACACTCTGATCTAAAGGACAGAAGCCTTCCCTGATAGGAAACTACCATAATAGGTACAATGCATGGGACAGATCTTTAATATGATACAATTCAGCCACAGACCAAGTCGCATGCTTACCTATGCCATAGCTAGTATTTAATTAAGAAAATTTCCTGAATATTACTCAGCTATCAGAAACAATGAAATTATGCAATTTGCAGCCAAATGGATGGAACTAAAGAAGCTCATCCTGAGTGAGCTAACCCAGACTCAGAAGGATGCAGATGGCATCTATTCACTTCTAGTTGGATTTTAGCCATATAGTACAGGATATCTATACTATAACCAACACACCAAAGGGAACATGGACATAGACTTTTTGTTTGTTTGTGTGTTTTCAGTTTTTTCTCCCTGGCAATGGGACACTTTTCATTGGTGGTACTGCCTTGTAGGCCTTCAGTGTATGAGGAGGCTTTTGGCCCTCATATGACTTCTGAACTGGGGTGGGGGACTGTTATGTAGGGACACTCCACTCCAGAGGAGTGGGATGGAAGGGTTAGGGGGTAGAGGGTGGAAGGGAGGGGCTGGGAAGGGGGGAAAGAGAACAATATGATGGAGATGTAACCTGAAGCAACAAATAAATACATTAAAAAAATAAAAAAGAACATTTCCTGGCTGAAGAGGTATTTCAGTGGTTAAAATATGGTTCTCTTCTTGAAGAAGATCTGAGTTCAGTTTCCTGTACTCATATTGGGTAGCCCATCACCTCTTACAACCCCAAGGAATCTGGTGCCTCTGGTCTTCTCAGACACTGTATTCATGTATTCATGTCCCTATACCTACACACACACACACACACACACACACACACACATACACATAGTTAAAAATCAAATATTTTTTCAAATAAAATTGCTTATATACATAGTAGCATGCTAACTTTTGTAAGCCAAAGTGTGGCATCTAAATTAAAAAATAAGAAAATAGAAAAAGAACATCAAGTTTCCCAAGCAGTAGTAAATATAACAGGCATTTGAATGTATCTTACAGCCATCCAGGGCAATCTTATTTTGAGTGTATAAGTAAAGTACATATGGATGTCAGCTAGATAGTTTCCCAAAAGATGATTGTTTTCTTTCTCTCGTGTTAATTGTTGGAATGTTGGGTGTATGGATTTTTACTGATCTTTCAAATAGCTAAGTAGAAGAAAAACATCAAGCCAAATATTTGTAAAACATTTAATCCCTTATGCAGAAGTGTATCTTTTGGACAGTTCCATTAGAAAAATCAGACAGCACAGGACAAGCTGCAGTTCTTTGCTACTTACTGGCTGTGTGACCTGGGGCAACTTAACCTTTTGAGACTTGAGTGTTCTCATCTGTGAATCCTTGCTAACAGAGCCTTCTCATAGCAACCTTTGTGAGATTTCATCAAAAATACAGGACACAGCACAGTGCCAGGTGAATAGTAGGTACTTGACAAATGCCAGGTATCTCCCATCAATTGTGTCCTATGCACAGAAACTTACACATGCATCACACATGGTCCTGCATGAGAGCTGCTGCCTTTGGAGCTTCTAATATTCATTTCTAAAATAAGCCCTAAAGACAAGAAGTAATTCTACTATCTTAATAAAGTTTTTATATTTGAAGCTGACTACTTCCCTCTAAAAGAGACCATCACCCATGGAATGAAAGGGATCTGGTATTCTCTTCCATCACCCAAAGGATGCTTCATAGCAGGACAGAGTTACTAACAGACAGACCATGCTTACATACAATGGAAGCCTTGAGATTCCTCACTGCAGGGTGCTTGGAGACCACCGGGGCTACTGAGGTGTCAGATGAGAATCAGAAGTGTTCATCAGAACGTTCCAAAGTGCCTCTAGCAAAAAAAAAATTTCTCTTCTTTTTTTTTTTTAATAAGGGTAGTTTTGTCATATTGAAAAGTATTATCTTTGTGATGGGTTATCACAATTTATAACAAGCCACTCTCAAAGCTAGAGATTTCAGATAATAAAGATCATTTGGTATATGATTCCTGGGGTCGGCTTTTGGGCCAAGCCTTCTTCTTATCTCAGGTGTCTGCACTTAGCTGCAGGATTGGTAGTGAAGCACCTGGCTGAGGGCAACCTCACGATCTTTGCTAGAATAAGGGTATAGTTCCAGAGGGTCCCAAGAATCATGTGCTTGATGCTTGATCCCCAACATGCTGATATTGGAAGGTAGTAGAGGTTTTAGCAAGAGGGATCTAGTGCAATGTTGTTAAGTGGATCATTGGGAGTGTTGTACTTAGGAAGGACTAGCTAATGATCCTCTAGGATCCTGGTTAGTCACCATGGAAACCCATTATTATAAAAACAGTGAGCTTTGGCCCTTGTATTTCTCTTGATTCCCACTTTGCCATGTGAATCCCCTTCTCCTCTTGCATGTAGTCCCCTCACAATGCTGTCTACCATGTTGTGATGTAGCCAGAAAGTCTTCTCAAAGGCTGATGGGAATGGGATGTTCAATTCCCATAACTATGATCTAAATAGATCTGATGTTTTATTACAGCAACAAAAATGGATCAATACAGTCTACTGTTCTTCACATTAACATGGAAATCAGATAGGGAAGACATCTAACCCCCCTACATGCACACACACACACACAGATCTCTTGGAGCAAGAGAACCCTCTGAGGTGCTTCTCCTAGGAGTGTAGACATGGCACACTTAACTTTGGTAGGTGATACAAGTACAAGTCAAGTTTAGATTCAAGGTGAAGTGAAAGAGGCTTTGTCTCTTCATAAGCCAAGCTCTAAAGACATAGTACACAGTGATTGAGCATAGAGATGGATAAAGGATTATAGTTATTTCTGCAATCTACCACACCCTGGGAGTTCCAAATTGCAAGCTGGTTGGGAGCCAATGGAGTGAGTGTAATGGAGGTAAGAATCAGCTTCAGATGCAAATGTGCCAGTCAGTCGAAGCTGACAGACTAGGCATTTGATGGCCTTTTAGAGCATTCCTTCCTCTCTTTGCTTTAAGGTGATTTTTTGTCATTTGGCAAACATTGGAAAGATGTCTTCATGAGAGGTGCTCTGAGGAAGGAACACTTCCAGGGCTGGCGCTATTGCATGGACAGTGGCCAGGCCACCTCATTCTTTCCAGCCTTCTTAGTCATCTTTGCTGACCATTATAGGATTCCTGCAGCCGTAGCAATCAGAATCGATCATGAGAAAGAGTGGCTCGCGTGGCTTGGCTGGGGTGCAGCCCAGCTGGCCTCAATCATGCCTCTTAAATGTTTCCTCTCAAGCTTTTAAGGGCCTAAGAGAGCTGAGTGCACAGGAATCCAAACAAGCCTTAAGACTGGCTTCTTCAGAATTGGCTCCAGACCATGAAGAGAGGAAACAAAAGATAAGGGTAAGTATCATGACCCGCTTGAAACAGCATTTAGGAGACTTTTTCTTTTCCCTGCACAGATGGCTCAGAATCCAAGTGCTCCTTCCTTCAGGCATCGTGACACTGCCCCCTGAGGGGTGAGGACCTTGTGGCTCAGCCTGCTTTGTCCCAAACTAAGCTACGAAGTACAGACTGTGACTTGAAAAAGCTGCTATCCACAGACATTTTAATCCATCAGTTTATTATCTGTAGCCAATCAAGGAGAGAAGAGGCCTTGGATTATATTCATGGGACTCAAAGAAAGGAAAGGAATATAAGGCCTTTTCTAGGTATCTTTGTGTTCTTAAAAGTTTTTCTTTTCTTGTTTTCTCCCTTCTTGACCCAGACCAAGACTTAGGTGTGACTAATCCAAGCATGGCATTTCTCGTCGTTAGGATTTTTGTTTCTTGCCTTCTCCTTCTCTTCCTGCTAATACAGAGAAAGAGGCACTCAGTCTAAAGCTACGTTAAAGGGCATAAGTGCCATCATCTGCACATTGTTGCTAAATGTGAATAAATTGTCTCTGGGCTCCTTTGAGAGCAGCTAGAGAGGTGCAGAAGCGAACTGCAGGATGGCATTGCCCTCTGCCTTCTGGGTCCAAGGTGAAGGGCTGTTATAGCAGCCTGGATGATGCTAGCTGGCTTAAAGAAACACCATCGGACGACTCACATGCAATCGATTGGGTTATTAGGGTCTCGGTTTTCCAATACTTGGCTCTTTACAATCCAATTCTATAAAGATTTATGTAGCACCAGGGAATGGTCGGAGGTGCAGCACGTTCTGTTTTGAAGCTGTCAGTCAAGAAATGAGGCCAAATGGTGTCTTTGAAGTGCTGGCACCTCTCCGCTGAAGTACTTCCAGGAAGAGAAAGGTCTGCTGAATGTCATCACTCTAAGAGTGGTGTAGATGGGACTCCAGCACATGGATGTATATTCAGTGCTTGCTATGCACCAGGTTCTAAGCACATTACAGTTGTGGACCCGATGTCTTTCCAGCACACAGACATTATTCGTCCTGTTTTGCAGATGAAGGTTATGAGTTAGGAGGAGTTAGGAGTGGTTTAGTTTAGACAACACACAGCTTAGAATACAGAGAGGCAAGATTGGAGCCTGGCAGTGTGGCTCTGGTGTCCACCTTTGTCGTCACTATTCAACGCTACCTCTCATGTCATCCTGGGACTCATTTGGTTTAACAAACCTCTCCATGTCCTCCTGGATTATCACTCTCTGGGAAAATGGTGGCAGGAACAAAAGGATAGGAGAGAGGGTGGCCATCTTTGTTGGAGGCTGTGCTCTGGTGCCAGAGCTAGCTCATTTCACGACCAGAACAATGGAGTAGCTGCCAGCTGCTCTTGCCCATGAATTTAGAATCTCAGAGGTTAAGTGACTGTATATGACATATGGCTGGTAAGGCACAATGCTGAAATGTATGCTATACTTTCAAGGAATCCACAGCCCATGATTCCCTCCACATTTTCCCTCTTTTCTGCTTGAGATAGCCTCAGATCAGCTTCCAAGGACTACAAATTCACTTTCTGTCTTCTGATCTGAAGTCATTCTGAGTTCTAGATAGTCTTTTCAGTCCACCCTAGTTTGTTCTTAGGGGGGAGTCGATGGTGTGAACTTATGTGGAACTCACTGGCCTCCATCAAAGGTTACAAATCATAGCAGCTTTCCATTAGAATTAGCTTCATAAATGCTTAGTATCATAAAAAGAAATGTGCTCAAATGCATGCAAAGTGTGTATACTGTGCTCTGCCCTTTGGTCTTGGAATGCCAGCACGAGTCACTGCTCGACTGACTCAAGCCCCAGCAAGAACTGCCCTCCAGTTCTCCCGTTTCTAAGATGGTGGAGCCCCCAACTTGCATCTCAGGACTAAGTCATCCAGGCAGAGGTCAGACTGACAGAACATCGGACCAGTTTGTCCCCTGGAATGCCACCCACAACCTAATGCCAAGTGGCGGATCCTTTGCTGGAGGATGGAGAGCTTGGCAGAGTCTATTACACCTCTGAGATCATGCCCAGAGAGGCCCGTGACACGTCACAAGCAGAAGAGAACTCAGATGACATCTGTGCCATTGGAGAAACCAGGGGGCCCTCGTAAAGCCTTTCCTTACCAGTTCAGGCTTCTGGCAAGTCTGTAATTAATGTCATAAATCAATATGTTGAATCCCTTACTAAACAGAGAACAATAACACACAGAGACAAAGCAAGCAAACAAACAAACCCACAAGTTTTTAATCACTTAGCACCTTGCTGCCTTGTGTGATTTTAGAGATCTTGATTTCAAGACCCTTCTCACCTAGAAAATAGTGTGGCCTCACACTGTCATCTCCTTTTATAGACAGGGAAGCTCTAAAACTCAGAGGAGTCAAGTGACTTGCCTAAGGACACACAGCCAGGAGAAGATGGAGCCAGCCTACATCCATGTTTCTCACTCAATGTAGTAATCTCTCTCAGATCATTTAATCTTTTGTTACATGACATATACAATCACACTAGCATTATGGACTTACAGTGAGGTTGCAGTTTGATGGTTTAATACTTTTGAGTTACTATAAAACACAAAAGGGTAATAATTGCCTGCTGGTTTGTACTCTTAGTATATGCTTTTGGGTTACTATAAAACACAAAGGGTAATAATTGCTTGCTGGTTTGTACTCTTAGTATATGCTATATGTACTGTAAATGCTTTAGCAAGGTGAACACTTCCTTTCCCAAGTTGCTTCAGTCAGGGATATTGTCACAGTCCCGAGGAAAGCAGCTAATAGCCTGTGTCTTTTATTTACCTTCCTATAAAAGTCATTTTTCTCAAATACAAATATGTGTTTGACAATCCCAGACTTCTCTCTCACCCTGGGCCAGGAGAAAAGCCCAATGCCTTGAATTTAGCAGGATGTCAATAGCCCTCTGTGGTCTTCTGTGAAGCTTTGTAGCCGGCCCAGTCAACATTTGCCTCACCCATCTGGCCTCCAGCCTTACTGAACCACCTGTTTTATACTTTTTCTCTGTGCTTTGACACAGGATGCCTTCTTTGTTTACAGGGCTGGCTCTTCTCTCTTCTCTCTGAGCCTTCCTCTCAGTCTCTGTAGTCTAAACTTCACTTGTCTTTCAGTTCTCCAGTTAGATGTTAGTCCACTGATAAGAGATCTCCTGTAGTACTTGTATCTGTGTGAGATATCCCAGAATACCTGACACCTGCTACATGCTCCTATGGCTCTTACAAGTATCGCTCATCAACTTGTCTTTTACTGGAGGCCTGGAGGGATGGCTCAGTGGTTGAGACCACTTGCTGCTCTTGTAGAGGAATCTGGTTTGGTTCCCAGCACTCACACAGCAGTTCACAATCATTTGTAACTCTGATGCCCCCTGTATGGCCTCCTTGGGCACTGCATATACAGGGTATATAGACATATTTGTAGGAAAAGCACCCATACACATAAAATTAAAAAATCTAAAAATCAATTTAAATAAACATTTGTCAGAAAAATGCCGTTATGGTTTGAATCCCAATGTCCACCCTACAGGCTCGTATTTGAAGCAGCTATTTCCCACTGGGGGAACTATGTTGAGAGTCTGAATAACCTTTAGGAGTTGTGGGCCTAACTGGCAGAACTCCTAAAGGTTGGGAGGGCAGGCCTTTGAAGATTACAGGTTGGTCCCTGTTTCTTGTTTTTCTCTTTGCTTCTTGGTCTGTTGTGATGTGAGAAACCTCTACCACACACTGTTGCTACCTACCATTGACTGAGTTCCACCATGCTTTCTCCTCCAAGATGGACCAAAATCCCTCTGACATCATGAGCTGAAACAAATCTGCTTCAGTCATTTCTAATGTAGAGCATCTTTGCAGGCTGGTGTGGGTCACCTGTAGTTTACGTCTTTTGAATATTAGATGGTTTGTGCTGAAGGGGGATCAGAGAATTCTGTGGCTTCCCTCCCTTCTCATCACTGCAGTTCAATCTTGTATTCTTACCCATTGAAACACTTGGCCAATCCTCTAGCTTTTCAAGTCTCTTTGATATTCAGATAGCCTAATTTCTAGATTTTTCAAAGTCAAACTAAATCTAAATCAAACTTCAACCTCACATTCAAAAACAAAACAAAACTGTCCACCTACCCAACTTCAGGTTGTACCAAGGCTCTGCAAAGAGCTGTGAGGAAGGAATGTTCAGTACATTGCTCTGTTGGCACTTCTTTCTCTGGAGTTAAATCAATAAGAAGCAATAGGGGGCAGACCTTAGTGGCATTTGGCAGGAATAATGTTTATACTTCTCAGTTGTTGAGTACCTCTTAAGGCATGTGTCCAAATTCCGTGTGGAAAGGCTTGAAGGATTCTTCATGGCTTTATCCCTGACACTCCTTCACCCCTGACTTTGGTTTCCCTAACCCTCTGCCAATCTACCCTTACATTTCTGTCTCTCTGCTTTGCAGTAGGAATTCTAACCACATCCTCCCCCCTCTGCCTATAGCTGTGGAGCTTCACTCAGTAGACAACCTTTGGACAGAGCTAAACTCTTCACATTTGTGGGGCCCTAGGCTGGAGTATGAACAAAACCCCAAACATTTAAGGTCTAAGTCAGGTTAAAATGCTTTAATAAAACATGCTGTATTCTCAGCCCATAGAAACAATGCCTTCGTGATAACTTAGAAGGCCAGGCAGGATCCAGTCTAGAGTTTCCACATTCCTTAAAATTCTACCCGGAATTTGGCTTATCTCCTGTCTTTGGTTACCATGAAGGGTGCATTGAATAGGTCTGTGTACTTGTCTGCTAATGAAAGGATGGCCTTGGTTCTTGAGTGTCATTGGCTTACTAGTGATGAGGTTGACTCTTAGAAACCACTTTCACTTAAAGCCACTGGGGACTTTATTTCTGGACTCATTAGTTAGCTGCATAATTCATAGTTTGAAAAAGAACTTGGTCTCTAAGGGAACATGACTTAAGTGTGGACACATCCCAGTGGTCTCATGAACTGTTTCGCTGATGGAAACATGGCTATTGGAGGACCAAAGGATCTGAGAGTCTAAGGGCCGAGACAGGAATCCCTCATGCCTTGGTCTAGGATGGCACCATTCTTGAGCATGGAATATACATATCCCACAAGCCTTTACAGCCTTAACTTAACTCATGGAGAAACTCACACATCATTTGATGCTGAAGCCTGGAAGGATTGGCTGTTCCTAGGTTTCTTATTGCTGTGTGGCTGGGCTTCTCGAAAAGAAACCTTCCTCCCTGGTAACCCTGATTTCCCTAAGTGGACCTTCAGGGGAACCTTTCTGACTGGTGAAAGTAACAACTTATTTTCACTGCTCTGTCTGCAGGACTTTGAACTGTGCTCGGATCATGATAAGGACAGTAAGTTTGTTAACTGACTAGAACAGTGGAAAGCACCTGTTCTCCCCATCCTAGGGAGTTTCGTAAGACAACAGTGTTCTTCTGATGCCCATGCCTGCCTGGCACTCTGACTATTCTCCTCAATGCATCCCTAGGCTCTCGTTTGTGGTGATGAGCTATGAGTCATAAAGTCATTTAAGCCACCCCTTAGCTCTGCATGGAAGAGCAGTGGGAGGTACCAGCCGCTTCCTTGGGCTTTAAATGGAATCTTAAGGCGACAGGAAAAGCTCCATTTGACAAGTTCTGTGTGATTTGCTTGGTTCACGTCACTTTAGCCGCAGAGGGTAGGTATGAACCCAGCTTTAACTGCTTTCACAAGACTTACATTCTCACTAGACCAGGCTGCACTGGGAACCATGGTAACAGGTCAGGCAGGCTACCTGCCTTTGGGAGCCTGCCTCAATGCAGTGGGAATCTCTCTGCAGCCCGGGGCAGTCTGATTGCTGACTGTCCAGATCAAGCCACTGGCACAGTGACACACAACTGTTCCAGCATCTCATTTGGCGGCTGCTTTATGTACACTGTCAGATGCTGGACTCGGGGGAGTTGGGGAAGCGCTCCCAGCATGTTTGAAAGTTCAGTCAGTGGCTGCACAGATGACTTGAGACTGTTTCTGTGATCAGCTGTTCTGTGATTTGTACAATTAGAATAGCTTTCTTGCCGGAAGCCTTTGAAGAGCAATTACAAAAACAAATAGCAGCCACAGTAGCAAAAGTCATAGCAGCAGAAAGAAAGAGAAAAAGAAAAAAGAAAGACAGAAGTACCAAGAAAGGCAGGCGCCCTCCCCCACCCTGCCAGGACCATACACACCCTGTTGCAGGAATTTGTAGGCTTTTGTGCCAGGCCTCAAAGGGTCAGTCTTATCAAGAAAAATAGCAGCTAGCTTCCTATGTAATTAGCACAACACGTTGTATATCCCATTATTCCGTAACTCTTCAGAAATGAATAACCAGAAAGATTCTCTCTCTGGAAATCTATTAACATTTAGACAACCAATCCAACCAAGGCAGCAGTTCGGTGAAAGGCTTGCTATGGGCATGGCTAATTGGAATAGTATGGGGCGGCCCCTTCCTGATCTGCCTTGCCTGGATTCTGGTCCCTTAAACACCAGCCTTTCCCCTGTGCTCTGTTCCTCATGGCATCTTCTCTAACATGGACAATCTCTGTCCCTTTTGGTTTTTATATAGCTTGATACCTTATTATCCAACTATGCCTGAATGAAAACATTCTAGAGACTGATAATCACCCCTAACACCAGTGGGGTGCATTGTAATTTACCACATAAGAAAACTGGACATTCTTACTTTGTAGATAAAGGTCGCTTAGAATAGAAAGGGCTAAGCAACCAAGACACAAAACTAACTGTTGAAAAAAACTACATTGGTCTCTTCAGGGCATATTCTTTACTATAATTACAACATACATTCTCTAGTTTCTCACTTTACAGTGTATTTCACCCAAAGCTTATTTGTAGTAGGGAAACAGGGACTCACACATAGAACACATGTGTATGGTAGAAAAATAAAAACAGGGGGGAAAAAGAACAGAATGAAGTAACCTAAAATCCCAGGCAGTGAAAACATGTTAATATTTTAATGTCTGTTCCCAACTGTCCATTTAAGTAACATTAAAAGTGGCATCATATTAGAAAGACTGCTCAGAAATTTCTTTAAATTTTTTTTCAGGTTTTATTTTTTTTTACATTTATTTATTTATTCAAGTTACATCACAGTCAAAGTCCCCTCTCTCCTCCCCTTCCAGGTCCCCCCCACCCTCTTCCCCCCTCACCTTTCTATCTGCTTTTTGTTGTTGTTGTTGTTTAATTTAGGGTGTAAATTTTTTTCTTCCCAACAACTCCCCCTTTCAATCCAATAACAGTTTTACAGTTTCTTACATTATTTATATGATGTATTGTAGTGTTTTTCATTTTTTATCCTCACTTCTCTCATTCATCTTTCTTCTACTCTGGTCTGCTTTCAAAAGTCCCCCCACCCCCTTCTCTCTCTCTCTCTCTGTCTCTCTTGTTTCTGTTCTCTCTCTGTCTCTCTGTCTCGGTCCTCTGTCTCTTTCTCTCTCTTACACACACACACACATACACCTCTCTCTCTCTCTCTCTCTCTCTCTCTCTCTCTCTCTCTCTGTGTGTGTGTGTGTGTGTGTGTGTGTGTGTCCTGAAAACAGCATAAAAAGACAAGTTAAAAGGCCTTTCTTTCTTGAAGAAAGACTGTTCTTAATTTTCTTTTTACATCTTCTTATTTACTCTGTGTGTGGAGGGTGCTTGTGCCACAGCATCTGTGTGGTGGTCAGGACAACTTGCAAGAGTTGGTTCTCTCCTTCCACCCTGTGGGTTCTGGGATCAAACTCAGGCTGACAGGCTTCAGCAGCCAAGTGCCTTTTCATGCTGGGCCATCCTGCAAGCCCACAAAAGATTGTTTTAAACTTGTTTTTTAATGTTTTCTTTTGTGGACATTTTCTTCATGCTCATGCATCCAGAAATTTCTCTGAGACACTCTTGATTTATGAAGTCCAAAGAATGAATAAGGCTACGTGTTGGAGCAAAATTATGTTCACAACAGGAAGCATTCAGAGAACCTCTACGGTGTTCCTCTAGGTTTCTAAGTATCAAACAGCACACTCCTCAAGAGGTATGTCGAGAGGGCTCCTGGCCTTGTGTGACTGCATTGCTCTCCCTCTTCAGATTGGATGTTTTTGTAGTCATGGACACCCTTCTCCATGGGCTTTGCTGGTTTTCTGGTTAGCTATGGTGAGCATTGTTGAACCACACTGTAGTACAGACAGTAGATGCTCTTGATTCCAGAGGTGTGTGGCTAGAAGGAATGATGCTCAGAGCCTGGGTTCACTTCTGAGGTCAAGTAGCTGAGAGACCTTCTGTCTCTTCAGTCAGGCTGGCATTGCTTTCACTTTCCCTGTTTCCATTATTAGAGCCACATTCCTTTGGATTAAAACTTCATCATCCAAAAAATCACATTTACTTGGTGCAGAAAGCCTCTATCTGAGATTTTGTTTTGGTGCAAGGATATCCCTGTGAGCTATTCATATTGTTCTTTCGAACATTTGTGAGTAGTTAAGGGAAGCAATGAGGAAGCATTACCAATGTAGGTGCTGGCCTCCTTGTCTGGGTTTGATGATCTCCACCAATCCCAGTCTGGAACAACATCAGTCAAGTTACTTAATGCTCCCATGCTTCCAGGTTTCCATCTATGTAATGGGCATAATAATAATGCCCAATGCAATATACTTGTGAAGGTTCAATTTTTAAAAATCCTAATATATTGTCCTGCACAAAGATGTTTTCTAATATATGTTACTTGCTACTACCTTCCTAAATATATTTCAGTCTCTCAATTGGTAGGTGTGTTTTATAGTGGGCCTGTGGGTGCTCTGCCTCACTTAGAACACACTGTTAATCGCATGGAGCCAGCTGCTCAGGGTGAACACTGGCCACTTTCTTCCTGAGGACTTCCTTGATTGGTAGCATTTCCCCACAACTCACACAGCGATACAGTGCAGGGTAGGTTTCCTCTTTTACTGTTGACAATGGCAAGTGGTAAATGAATGTCTTATCTCCCTTGTCATCCAGAGAGGATAAGTCTGAGCTTAAGTTCTACATCCCACTCCGGACAGTTTCAACATAACTGAAGCTGGGTTGCCCTGGTAACCTGTCTGTGACACTCCAAAGGATGGCATTTTATACTCACCATCTCACATCACCTGTTCATTCCCAATTGGAGAACCAGTAAAACACCTCCTGATATAGCCTAGTATGACTACACAAAGGCAGGGATTACAATTCTATGTTTGTGCCATGATGAAAAGAAATCAACAACAGTCCAATATTGATACTCTTGTTTACCCATCAGCATTTGTTTAATAGCCTGCACATGGAGCTCTCCTTGCTGGTGTTCACTAACGAGCACCAGAAAAGCACAAGACTCATTTTGGAAAGAAAACATTTCCCTTGGTAATCATTCCTCTCCCTTTGATGGTAGGATGGGTCTCCAAAGAAAGAGAAGTCAAGAACAAAAGTCAGGAACTGCATTGTCACCTTCCTGGGAGAACAGCCAGACAAGGGAGTGCAGCAGCCCAGCTTGAACCTTTCTCTTGTGTAACAAAGGGAATGACAACCATGGTCCACATCACTTCTGGTTTTCTGACTCTGATCATTTCTGAATTTTTAGTTTGTGTTAACTATACTCTGTTTAAATTGTAGACAATTTATTTTTTCCCATAAGCTATACTCACCAGTGGCCGTCTTACAAGTTGTTTCCCACCCCCTTCCCCTTTTATACCCAAGTTCCCCTTAGCAGCCTGGAGAACTAATTTAAATGATGAAGTCAACCTCAGCACCTGTTCCTGGTTTCCATAAGGCACAAAGAAAGCTCCATTTCCTGGGATCAGCCCTCATTTGAAGCTTTAGCCCTTCTTCAATGACATGTGGCTTGGCTCATTTGCTTCCCCAAGCAGAAACTGATCCAGAATCATGTGAAGAGGTTTTATTTCCAGATATCATGTAAAATTAATTTTCATAATTCTCTTGGTTCCGGCCTGTCTATACATATCTTTCTTCATTAGCTACTTTATTTTCACATCTGAACTGTGCTGTCCCACATCTGGAAGACAAGAGATTGAAGAATGAGTTGGCAAAAACACAATGGAGCTTGGTGGTACTTGACCTCCTGGTCCTGGATGAGCCTTACTGTGTCCTTTACAGAGATTATATAATAGCACCCAAGCAACACAGTTGAGGAGGCATTAATTCTCATTATGAATAATTAAGTAAAAAAATAAAAATGCTTATCTAGTAGGAGATATTTAGGTGTTTTTGAATGCACAGCGGCTCTGTGCCCAAATTTAATAAGTTTTGTGTACAACATAACCTATAGTGGGGGCTTTAAAGTTGCATGAAAGGCTCTGCATAGCACCCTGCTCTCTCAGTGACCCTTCCCCAGGAACAGTGCAGTTCTGCTCAGACTCTGAAACATTCTCTAATTAAGTTGGGCCCCTTCCACCCTCATCCTGTATCTTGCCAGTTGCTCCCTCCTTAAACTGGCCTTAGGTACCAGCCTATTGAGTTGCATGTTTTTGTTGCTGTCTACACGGGTCGAGTGGCAGGTTCCATAAATGAAAGTCATCATTTAGTTGGGGTCTGCAAGGCTGTCTTCTATGGGGACATTCCTTTTGCTCATCTCTGTTAGAGACAGGCTTATTTCCCCTTTCTTTTTTTTTTTTTTTTAATTAAACTACAAGTTTGGCCTTGTTGCCCCAGGCTTTGGCTCATGCTGTGACAGAAAGCAGGCCAGGAGACACAGAATATACAGCCAGAACATTGTCCTGAGCCCACAGGGGGGAACAGCAGTACAAGGCTGAGGAGGGTTTGAGGTGTCTGTCACACGCAGAGCTCTCTGTTTTCGTTTTTTCATTATTATGCTGCAGTTTTCTTTCTTTTCTTCTCCCCCGTTGAAAGAAAGTGAATGATTTTTAAAAAAGAAATTCTGTGTGGTATTTATATATAAATAAAGACAGCTGCTCCTGGCAAAGAAGAAGAAGAAGAAGAAGAAGAAGAAGAAGAAGAAGAAGAAGAGGAGGAGGAGGAGGAGGAGGAGGAGGAGGAGGAGGAGGAGGAGGAGAAGAAGAAGGAGGAGGAGGAGCAGGAGAAGAAGGAGGAGGAGGAGAAGGAGGAGGAGCAGGAGAAGAAGAGGAGGAGGAGGAGCAGGAGAAGAAGAAGGAGGAGGAGGAGAAGAAGGAGGAGGAGGAGGAGAAGAAGAAGGAGGAGGAGAAGAAGAAGAGGAAGAAGGAGGAGGAGGAGAAGAAGAAGAAGAGGAAGAAGAAGAAGAAGAAGAAGAGGAAGAGGAAGAGGAAGAGGAAGAGGAAGAGGAAGAGGAAGAAGAAGAAGAAGAAGAAGAAGAAGAAGAAGAAGAAGAAGAAGAAGAAGAAGAAGAAGATGAAGAGGAAGAAGATAGTGCAACTCTTTTCTGGAAGTGCCACAAAACCCTGTACCCACCACTCAGAGTGATTGCTGAGCCCCTGGATCACTTTGGAGCTCACCAGAAGGCAGCGGTCTTGGGCCTCCCTCTCACCTTCTATCATGGAAGCCTGTGTCTTAGTAATCGTGCCAGGTGATTCTAATGAACATTCTTCCCCAGGAAACTGCATGGATCTCAGAGTGGCCTCTGCTCTTGGCAGTCTCTAGGCTCTAAGAATCCTGGAGTCCCTCTGAAGTGATGGAAAGAAACAATGTTTTAGCTGGTCTTCGTCGAGAAAGACTTTCAGCAGACTGCATCTCTGCATCTTGCAGTGCTCACTTACTTAGTGATATGCTTTAAACAGGAAGTGACTGATGTGCTACCCAGGTTTATGTTGCAGCAGGATCATATATCAATATGGTGACTGTACAATCTACTTTTTGTTGCTATACCAAAATATTAGAAAAAGATGCTTATTTTGTTAATAGTTTTGGATGCTGAGAATCTGTGTCCATTACGTTTCTGCTTGTGACAAAATAGTTGACAGAAACTACCTGTGGGGAAGGATATATTTTGGCTCATGGCTTTAGACAGTTCAGTCCATGGATGCTTGGCTCTATGTGAGTGGGAAGAACAGTGCAGGGGTAGGAGTATGTGGAGGAGAGCTTCTTCACCTCATGGCAGACAGGAAGCGGAGGCTGAGGAAGGACTAAGGATGAGTAACAACCTTCAGGCTCGCATCACTAGTGAACTACTTCATGCAACTCTGCTGCACTTCCTGAAGTTTTCACATCCTCTCACACAATACAGATACCAGCTGGGGATCAAACTTTCAACAAATGATCTTCTGGGGGACATTTTTGTACTCAAGCCATTCAAGTCCATGCCTAAACAGCCTCACATGTTTGGCCTCTACTGAGGGCTCTATCATGGTCACACCATGGTCAAGGAGCTATAGCAGGGGTTTGGGTAGAAGAGGAAAAGATCATACATGAGGCAGGAAGTCCCAAGATCAGGGCCAATCTTGTATAATGACCCATGCTCAGAGAAATGAATTCACTTTGTGATGCCAGCACTAATAACTCTGGAGGCTAGTGTACAATGGCCAAGCCACCTCCCAGTAGCTCCTCTTCTTCAAGGTTCTCCACCTTCTCTCTTTGTCACAGTAGGGACGATGCATGTGAACTCTTAGGGAATTACACTCATGGTATAAAGCCATGGCAGTGGCCACCTAATCCTTATCTTCCCTGGGTTTTCTTCCTTTTAGCACTAAAATGTCCTCATCCTAGAAGCCCAGAAAAGCTTTGAAAACTGGTGCTGTTTGGAAGTGTGACCTCTAAGCATGAACAGAAAACACTTAATTGTCTGAAACCCTGGGTGCCATGTAGTTGAAATGGTGATGTAAGCTCCCAAGTTTTGTTATTTTCTTAGTGTCCAAGTACATGAATTGTGAAAAGAAGCTTAATGATATTGTTTCAATACCTATTTCTTAGAAAGCAGTTGCAAATGAGTCTAAGATACGAGACAGGTGTTTCTAAATGGTCCACTAGACAAAGTGAAGAAAAATGTCTTCCCCCATTACTGTACAGATGATATACCCATAGGCTTCTGTTTTCAAGTGAACAATATGCTCAATCGCATAGTTGATGGGATTCCACCTGGCCTGTGTCTAACATCCAGAGCTCAAGTGGAAGGCCCTATAGGGTTTCTAGATTTGGGGTGGGGAACCTCATTGTGTTTCATTAAGTCATCGAAAGAGGTGTGTGTGGTCCAAAGCTGCTGCCCCTGAAAGCAGTCAGAACCTTATACTCATGGTCCAGAAAATTACTTTGTGTGTGGGATTGTGTGGAAACAAACACATATCTGATGAATCTTGACTCTGTACCCACTTAATAGGGGATTCAGGGTCTCCTGACCCTATGGAGCTGTCCCCTTCTGTATTGTCAAAGAATTCCTACCAAATAATCTTGAGTCTGATTCTCATTTCCTTTCAGCTTAATACAGTCCTGGGTTTTAGTGAAGCTAATATTTAAACATTCTTATCTATGTGCACTAGCATGGCTGCCAGAATATGAGACCATTAGAAAACTCAGCAAGATTTGAAAGAATGCAGTGTCATTTACCATTTGAATATGTACAAATTGTTATTAGTGGGAGCCTAGGACCTTCTAGGTTATTAAATATCGACCCTGCTTAGTACGCAAGACATACCCAGGAAGCTGGCAAACATGAATGCTTGGATCCTACATGGCCAAGTCTGATTTAATTAATCTAGGGTAATGGATAAGTATAAAATTTGTAAAAGCTTTCCTGTTGGTCCTGGTGTGCTCCAGGCTCATGTATAATAATATACACTCTTTTATATTCTTTAAGTAATGTAGTCTTATTTGTTTGTACCTCAAGTTCTTTGCTGATTTCTGCTTATATTTTTATATGAATTCATTGATTCATTGGTCCATTCATTTATTTATCCCTCTTGTTTGTTTTAAATGTTTTTCAATAAAACTTACAATGAAAGAAAGAAAACCCTTGAGGTAATTCTCTCTCTCTCTCTTTTTAAACAGTCTTTCCAAGTGAAACTATCATCAGATATTTCTGTATGTCTAAGCATGAACCATGAAAGAGCATGTTACTCCTTTGTCTTCAACCTCAGGTATACCTGGGAAGTATATACTTTTTCATCAGCATGAAGTTTTGCTAAACAATTAAATAGAAAGGCTTGAAGTCAACTTTGGCTTCTAAATATAGACTTACTGATTCTCCATTCAGATCCATTAAATGTACGGTTCAATTACCAGCACTTAAAGATGTCATCAAACACAGAGTAATTCGTGCTATTTGTAATCACCCGGGTGATCCCAAATGCTGTGAGAGAAAAATTATTCATCATTAACAACTCTATCATTTTGAAATCTCAGATATTCTTAGATCAAAATATTATGCTTACAAGTCTGCATGAATTTTTAGGGTTGTCAGGGAAAGAATACGAGGTCCATACCATCTTTCTATAAGGCAGGCTTGATGGCGCTGTGGTCCTCACATGTGCCTTAGTATGAGCTCCTCACCATTACCCAGAGACGGCCCTGATCAGAGTTCCTCTTTCCCTAGATTATTGCTGGTGGCTGAAGAGTCTAAGAACCAGCATCCATGTCCCTTGTGCCTGTTTCTTGAAGGTTGTTTCTGAGGTCCAGCAGTACAGGCATTAACTGAGCGCTGGTTAGAGAATGAAAAATCTCAGCATCCATCCAGACCTGTCAAGTAAGAATTTGCATTTACCAGGACTTTTGAAGGAGTTTCTAACTCATTACAGATTGAGGAACACTGCTCTAAGCCCACATCACCATGGACAGTATTTGTTTCCCAACCATTTTCTTCCAGTATCCTTATATCTCTTGATCATTCTGTATTCTACAGCTCTGCATGTTTGCAAGTGCTTGTCCTGCCCAGACCAACTTCTTCCTTCTTTGACTTAACAAATTCGATCTATCCTTCAAGACATGACACATAGTTATGCTTCTTTGAAGCTCATCCTAACTTTCCTAAGTGGACTACCTTTAAATTTCAGTCTTTCATTTTTCCTTGTGTTGTAGTTATATTTTTAATTGTATACTATTTTCCTTTAACTATGAATTCTCTGCTAGCAGTGCTGTATGGTACTGGTGTCTCTATCCATAGAACTGCTCATGGGGTGCATAAATTTACTGAATGTTTTCAACGACCAGGCCAACTAACTGTAATGCCTTGACCAAGTAACTGAACTTCCTTGAGTCTGTTTAGTTAACAGTAAAAGCAGAGTCATGAATTACACAAGCACTCCGTAGATAATTTCAAACTATTAAAATTTTCTACATGCATTTACTAAGGAAATGCTGATCTGAGATGTGGGTATAGGCAGGATAATGGTTATGGATTTGGTCTAATGAACCTTCCAACCCAGTGGGAGAGATGGACCACAGGTCACCCATCAAACAAAAACAACCTATTTTTCAGTTAGTCAAGTGTTCTTTAAGGCATAAAAGGCAATATATCTCATACAGAGGGGAAGTTAACTCAGTTAAAAAAATGCCAAGCTCTTTGTGTTATTTGTATTACTATTTTATTAATCTAAAACAGAGGGAAAAAAAGGTTATTAACTCTCTGGAGACAGTATTTGGAATGTATATATCATGTTAGTTCCAGGAAACTCATAAGATGAGAAAATGGACTAAACATATTTGAGACACAGATTAGACTATAATTCTTTAAAAATAATTCTTACAGTAGTGTCTTTTCAAATTAAAGTACCTTAAATGCAGTAATAGAGTAGAAACTGTACCAAAAAATGCAGCTAATGACAGAGCTTTTGTATAGAGATCCAGGGGATATGGATATGCTGTGTACCTTAGAGGGGAGATTAAATAAAGCCCTAGAATTCAGAGTTCGTCTTGTATCAACCATGGGAAACTATGAGGCCTGAGACTCATTTTTTCCATTGTGGAAAGATAAATTGATACCTTATAAACTCAAATATCTTTCCTGGGATTCAACAAGTTACCAGCCCTTGTGACAGACAATGATGATTTTCAGAGGCACATTATGTATTTATGTGGCTGCCAAACTATACAGTCTTGAATCAGTTGAATAAATTATCTTTTCCTATTTGCCCACAGTTGCCTCCTTTGACTTTTGTGACTAGAAGAATATACAAGAGGGGCCCTGGGCCTAGAAGGTAACTACACTGGAACAGACCAAGCAATCCCGAGCAGGAAAGACCCCACCCCCTTCCTCTGCTACGATCTTCATTCTCAGTACAAGCTCGGTAAGCTGCCATTCAGCAGTTGCAGGAAGAGACATATCATCAGAAAAAGCAGAGTCAAATATTTGATATAGCTGATTATGCTGCAGGTGTCTCATCAGACCTGCAGTACCTAGATTCCTCATTACTTTTCCTCTACCTACTGCCTCTTGCAGAAACGGAGCACCGAGCGGGAGTCATGAGGGGTGGTTATAATAAATGAGGCCCTGGATGACTGATGCCAAGGGCTAGCTGGAGAAGCTGAAGCTAGAAATACTAGAGACAGTGAAATCAATGGGCAGAAAGGAGAAAGGGCCTATCAAACAGTGAGCTGTGGATAGCTGCTAATAATGATAAGACTTCCTAATGTAACCAGCAGTTTTCAAAGGAAAACAACTTCCATTCATAAAGCTGAGCCAGGAGGGCCTGTTCACAGTCACAAATTCCCTCAAACAGGTGCTTCTATGCCATCCAAGCACAGCACTTTCATAGGTAATTAGTCTTTGGTACATGAAGGGGTTAACAAAGGTTTCTAAGCTACACAGATCTACTCTAGTAATAATGCATTTCCAGGTCTGTAGTGGCATTGCAGGGTACAACTGTAGTCATGTTTACTATTTCTCGCCTCATAGTAGAATAACAAGTGTTTGTTGTCTTGATTTGACAAAGCAAATTTCAAGAATTGGGTAGGGTAAGCAGTATGTGTAAGGCCATGTGGCTCAAAAATATTAAGACTTTTGGCACAGCTTTGAACCTTAAGATTGGAAGGTTGAGACTTTCCAGACTTTGGTATCTGTCTTCAGTCGAGGTACAAGAGGTTCTGCCCCTCTTGTTGTTTCTGTATATGGTATAGATGCAATCACTGTGAACAGATTCATTATCACAGCAGCCTATTGGCTTTCCAGCATGTAGGTGAGCAGATTGGCTTAATTCCTCTAGATATGAAATATCTGTGAATGAACACAGTGTCTGTCACTGTTTAGAACAAATAGTTACGTTAAAACACATCTATAAACCTATGTTCAGTTCTGCAGCTTTAGCACATAACTCTTCCTTTATATTTAAATGTATATGACTAAATATTGGACTTCCTATACAGCCAAGTAAACCAACCTGCAAGAGTTCTCTTCCCTTCATCCACATCTTCTCTCCCCTTCTATGTCTACAGTAGTGCCTACCAGTGTCTCAGGATGGAAACTGGCCCCATCCACATTCTTCTCTCCAGTGGTTCCTTTGTGTCTTACTCTCTGCTTGCTCCAAGAAAGGTTGTGAGCATGAGTCTGTCTACACCTGATATGTAGAACTTTCCAGGTTTGAGTCCTAGAGGCATGACTTTAAATAAGTAATATTATATGCTATGTTTTCTTCCCCCCCCCAAAAAAAAAAGCAAAGTCTCATTTAGATATGTTCTCACCATTTTTTGTTTGTTCTGGGTTCTGCAAATTTTATAATTGGCCATGCTAACCAGTTACAACATTCCAATGATTGTAATTCCCGCACCTTCCCTAAAGCCATAAAACTGCTCTTTGGTCTGTTTCCCTCTGTTCTTTCTGACAACGTTTAATCCTAAAACTGTTTTATTTCACAAAAATGACAATAGCCTTATCCCACTGGTTTCATCATCTTCTTCTGTCTATATACTGTTTAAAGTGTTCTGGTTACAGGCCACAGTCATCCTAAAGAACAAGCCTTGTACTGTCACTCCTGAAAACTGACTCTATGCCTGTTCAGAGAGCACTCTATTGCTATTGGAATGAACATCAAACTCCAAGTTTAAGAGTTCTTCATAAGTTGTTTGCTGCCTGTGGTGATTAGTTTTATACACTAACTTCCCTGGGGCTGTGGTACTCAAACATTTGCTCAAATATAACTCTAGCTATTGCTATGCTGGTCTTTTGTTCTTAGATGGGATTAATGCTTAAGCCAATGGACTCACTCTTTCACAACTCCCATGTTTTCCCTGTAGCCATTTTGGATGATCTCAAGTTTGTGTCTCTCTCACTTTGGGACAATTGCCATTTTGTTTTTTATGAATGGTATATTCATCTCCATTATTCTCTAGTGTATTGTTTGCATCCAAATCTTGGCTTCAAATCCTTCTCAGTTTCTTTTAACCAATCACTTTATTTCCTTTCCCTGTATTCTCTCTGTCCAGTGAGAATGAGAATGGTTGGGGGTAGAGATTCTCTCTCTCCTCTCTTTCTCTGTCTTTGAGATCAAACCCATCACTTTATACATCATAAGTATGCATCCATCTCAGTTTATCCTATTCTTTTTCTCTCTTTTATTTTTTTAAAAATAAAACAAGACTTTTTATTTCCCAATTTGCATAACTGACTTCATGTATTACCATTTTTTTATTAATTTATTTTTTTTAACTTCATCTTGAACAAAGTCTCCTCCCTTCTATCCTCCAGGTCCCACCCTCTCTTCCTTCTCCTTCCCCATCTCTATCTTCTCCTTCTCCTCAGATGAGAGGAGTTCCCACATACCAAACCCCCCTCTATTCATCAGTCACATGAGGGCTAAGAGCTTCCTCTTGTACTGGGGTTTGATATGGCAGCTCAGCTAGGGTAAGGTGTCCCATAAACAAGAATCAGGTCCATGACTCACTGCTCAGTGGAGTTTTTCGTAGGATAGTTATGCTAAGTTCCCATCTGTTTGGGTCTGTGGGTTGTAGGATGATTGTCCTGTACCATATGGTGATTATCCACTTATAAGAGAATACAAACCATGTGTATCTTTCTGGGTCTGTATTATTCACTTAGGATGAGCTTTTCTAGATCCATCCATTTGGTTGCAAATTGCATAATTTCCTTGTTTCTGATACCTAAGCAGTATTCCAATGTGTAAACGTACCACAGTTTTGTTTTTGTTTTTGTTTTTTTTTAAATACATTCTTCAGTTGAGAGACATCTGGGTTGTTTCCAGTTTCTGGCATTACAAATAAAGCTGCTATGAACATTGTTGAGGCAATGTCCTTGTGGTTTGGTGGAGAATCTTTTGGATATATGCCTAGGAGTAGCATGGCTAGGTCTGGAGGTAGAAGTATCCCCAATTTTCTAAGATATGTCCAGATTGATTTCCAAAGTGGTTGTACAAGTTTGCACATCCACCAGCAATGGAGAACTGTTCTTCTTTCTTCATATCTGTGCCAACATGTACTATCTCTTGAGCTTTTGATCTTAGTCATTCTGACAGCTGTGAGATCTAATCTCAGAGTCATTTTGAGTTGCAATTCTCTGATGACCAACAATGTTGAGCATTTCTTCAAATGCCTCTCAGTCTTTAGAAGCTAGTCTTTTGTGAATTCTCAGTTTAGTTCTGTACCCCATTTTTTGATTGGATTATTTGGTTTGTTGGTGTTTGATTACTTGAGTTCTTTATATTTTTTGGATATTAGCCCTCTGTCAGATGTGAGGTTGGTGAATATCTTTTCCCAATCTGTAGGCTCCCAATCTTTTCCCAAATGACAGTGTCCTTTGCCTTACAGAAGCTTTTCAGTTCCATGAGGTCCCATTTATTGATTGTTGGTCTTAAAGTGTGAACTATTGGTGTTCTGTTCAGGAAGTTGTTGCCTATACCAATGAATTCTAGGCTTTTCCCTACTTTCTCTGCTATTAGATTTAGTGTGTCCAGATTTATGTTAAGGTCTTTGATCCACTTGGACTTAAGTTTTGTGCAAGGTGATAAATATGGGTCTATTTGCATCTGTCTACATGTTGACATCCAGTTAAGATGCTTTCCTTTTTCCTTGTACAGTTTTGGCTTCTTTGTCAAAACTTAAGTGGCCATAGGTGTGTGGGTTCATGTCTGGGTCTTCGATTCAGTTGCATTGACCCACTGGTCTGTTTCTATACCAGTACCATGCTCTTTTTATTACTATTGCCCTGTAGTACAGCTTGAAGTCAGGGATGATGAAACCTCCAGACGTTCTTTTATTGTACAGGATTGATTTAGGTATTCTAGATTTTTTTTTGTTTTTCCCTATGAAACTGAGAATTGTTCTTTCAAGGTCTGTAAAGAATTGTGTTGGCATTTTGATAGGGATTGCATTGAATCTGTATAGTGCTTTTGGTAGGATGGTCATTTTTATTATGTTAATCCTAAATATCCATGAGCAAGGAAGATCTTTCTATCTTCGGATGTCCTCTTCAATTTCTTTCTTCAGGGACTTGAAGTTCTTGTACCATAGGTCTTTCATTTGCTTGGTAGTTTATCCTATTCTTAAACACGACATTTGTCCATTTTTTTGACTGCTTTCTGCAGTGAACTATAAGCTTCGTAGAGACCATGTCCATTTTGTTTTTACTTTTATGCCCAAACAGAAAATATGTGTCTCAGAAAAGAAACTTTGAGATGACGGAGCAAATTGAATCAATGGTCAGTTAAAAGCATAACCTTCTAGAGTCAGAGCAAGGAATGCATACACGTGGCATTAATATGTCCTCAGAGTTCATATCTTATAGACCATTTAAATTTTACTTTTTGTTTTTAGGAGATAATGTGTCAGTCTGAATAATATTGACATAGATTTCAACTGGGTAAATAAAAGAATAGGCTGGGTGAGCTGGTGTACTCCTTTAATTCAGCACTCAGGAGTCTGAGGTAGGTGGCTTGCTATGTCCAGTTTTGAGGCTAGTCCCAGTGCTTCTAGGCCTGGGGTACAGTTTGAGACACTGTGCCAAAACAATAACAACAACAAAACAAGTAAAAGTTTAAACAAAGAGAGGAGATAATTCCTTTATCTCCTTTGAGGTCTGAGGGTGGGCGTGATACAATAACATAGGATCCTACTGTATTTGAGGCCAGTGAGAGATCTCACCTATGAGTGAGAACGGGATGTCTAGCTTCATGTAGGCTGCTATGAACCAAAGAAAATTCAAGAACAAACAATGCTCATTATTTCTGGGAGAAGAAAGACATTAATATCAGACAAAGCATTTCCGAAGCATGAGCCTTGGTTCTGTGTATGCCTTCAACAGGTCCAGGATGGCACTCACTATTTCTTCATAAAAGATGCCTCCCTGCAGATAGAACCAGAGAATCCAGCCAGGAATGGTCACTCCAGCTAATTTCACAAGATTCCCAGATGTGAAGGACAGCATGAGACAGGAAGTGTTCTGCTCTGAAGGAAGGACTGTGTCACAGGAGTTATTCTCTTGCCCTGAAGCCATTTCCAAGATCCTCTTCCACAGTTTATTGTTACAGAAAGACAGCATCCCTCTGAAATTTGGTTTTGAGCATGAGGAAGTGGGTTCTGGTATGCTTGCAACACATCCCTGCTGGTGATCCTGGTTAGGACTTAGATGAAATGATGGGGTCACTGGTGTGGGCAATAGCCACCTGGCCATCAGTGGCAAAGCCTTTTCTCCTCCTCCTCAGACACTGTGGTTTTGTGGCTGCTCAATTTGTGCTGTGTAATAAGTGGGTTTGCTAGTTCCATGGATGGAGTTGCAGAGGCAGTCACTCCCTCCCTCCCTGAGCCACAAGCTTCTCTCCCCACCCATTCCTCACCCCACAGGCTGCCTGGCAGAGGCAGGGGGCAGGATGCACATTGTAATAAATTCTATCCACTGCTGAGATGAGGGATAGCAGATGGATAGGTTTTCTCGCGCAATTTCCACTTCACTTGGTTTGGGTATAAAATAGCAGAAGGGTAGTTTCTTCTTGTGCAATTTCCAAACAGATAAAACCAGAGGGAGGGTATATTAGGCTGGGAGGAGGGTGAAGGACTTGACTGTCCTTTAGAGAGAGCCAAATGAACAGAAAGCCCTGAAATCCTGCTGAAAGATTCAGGGTTGTTATTTCCTGCTAGATCGGTGGTTGCTCTTTCATCCAAATCTGCCTGTTCATCCCCACCAGGCATGGCAAAGGAAACGGTCTCAGGGAGGCCAGACAGTCTGTTGTTCATGTTGTTACAGTGTTATTGTGATTGCAGTACAAATTCTCAGGGTGAAAAAAGGTATAATGACAGATTGTGTGATTATACCCATACTTATAATTAAGCTGTTACAATACAGACAAGCGCCTGCTCTCTAATGTCACCAACAGAAACCTCTTTGCTTGGAGAGGAAAGTGACTCACTCTGGCAATTAGAAGGAGTTCCCTACAGGACTTCAGTTTCAAGCCTTGTGAGCGCTTCACTTAGGAAGATGTATAGCTTGCTTGAATTACAGGGAAAAGTAGAGATCCAGCAGCAGCCACCTGATCTCCAGGTACAAGATGTTGCTGATTAGAGAAGGAATTATTACCATCACAAATTATGTCTTTACTGTACACAAAGGACTCAAGGATCCTGCATGTGCAAGGCACTTTGTCATGATGTTTATATTCTTCTTAGCGGTCTCCATGGGATCAGTGATTTTTAGGGAGAAGAGGAGAGAGGGAAAGCACAGTAGAGCAACAGAGCAATTTGGTGTCTAATTGGGACCTGGCAACAGAGCAATTGGTGTCTAATTGGGACCTGGCCACTTGGCAACAAACACAGCCACTTCCTCTGTTTGTCACCGGCCTAGCAGCAAAATGGGTGGTTTTTGACTCAGAAACCCTCAACAGGCCCGGAAAGGATTGTTTTGGGTCTTCCCATTAACATTAATCCATTTACCTTTTTCACATCAAAGCTACCCAATTTTCTTCCTCTTCCTTCCCTCCTTCCCCTTCTACCTTCCTTCCTTCTCATTGCTATAGACTCCTGTGTCTCATTTCTGTTTTCACTGGTGATGCGCAAACATCACTCTTAGGAATCTACTTCTCCTATCTGCATATGTATTGTGGACTTCTAATCAGGTAATGTGTGGCCATCAGTGTAAGATCTCTTTAGAGATGGAAGCAAACCTCTGTGCAGCAGCCAGCCTCTGGAATTTCTGCACAGAACACGTCTGCTTTCTCTGGTGTGGATGAATCTGGGATTTCTTTGTACAGTACTTTCACACAAAGAAAAAAAATTATTATGAGGAATGTGTTGGAGGGTGCTGATGGGTTTCTTGGAGGCTGTACACTCTCTCAGGCATACTGCTTCCTAATCTGTAACTCCAGGTAATACTTACCCACCTCCAGAGAGCATCTTGAGGAGTAATTAGTTAATGGTTGTGAAGTGTCTTGAAGACTGGAGGCTCAATACAAGTGGTAGAAATTAATACTATAGTCTCATGCAAATGATCTCTGATGCTAATGCTTGAGAACTCACCTCAAATTTGTTTCATAGGGAGGCAGACTATATAATTAATGCTATATATATATGTATATATATAATGATGATTTGATTGATGATTGAAACAAATGATCTATATCAGGTCAGGTCTGGCTTATGTCACATGCCTATCCTAGATTGTTGGACTATGGGCTAAGAACTCATAGGTATGCTGGATAGCTTCTCTTCACATAGGCCCAAATGACAAGAAATAACACTCGGTTGTCTTCCCCAGGAAATGTGTATCAGTGGTGAAAGAATTATAGCATGGGGAAAGAGCTAATGGGTACTTATTAATGTGAGAGGGAGCAGAGCTATTTAAGTCACTGTTTTTCTAAGCTCATGGAGAAAACATTTTAAAATAGATCTGTTCAGCATCCTTCTCTTATTCAATTCTTTTTTTGGAACGACCACCTCTCCTACCCTCAGGTTAGCTTGGGAAGGGGACTTTTTTGACCCTCATCTAACCTAGCTAATGAGTACTGCTTTCTTGGTCAAACAAGTTTGTGCAGGCATGACGATAGAATATGTAGCTAACTCAGCAAATTTCCAGCATTAACTTTGAAGCTGTTAACAGTAAGGTTCAAGGCACAGGTCAAACTTGTGTCACCTGGAGGAACATTGCATGGGTGTCAGGGTAACTCACAATGATGGACTTAATAAAACACAGACTTTGAAGAAAACTTATTTAAGCCCTGACTTCTGTCAGCCTCAGCCTTCTAATCACACAAGTCAGTAATTTCTTACCTGACACACAATATTCAAGATAGGGCTTTGATAGTTGGCAAACTGTAGTTTGCCTCTGAACAGCGAGATCTGTAGAATCTTACTGTGGGGAAAATACGATTATAACCAAATGTTGATAGAAGGGAGAAGAGGTTATCGGGATTGGGTTGAGTTTGAGGACTAATGTAATGGCCTAGGTAAGAGATAATAAAAGTCTCATTCCAGTCTTCTTATAATTCTCTCTAACATTTTACCTGGAAGAGTCTAAAGCTGAAGTGTTGAATCTTTTGAGCTAGTTCTCCTAGTCCATCTGTGAAATCCTGAGCCCACGAATCTTCTATTTGTTCAACAAGTACTTACTGCTCTCCTACTGTGTGTAGGCCCCAGGAAAATTACACAGATAGGACACAGCTCTATTTCCACAACTCAACAGTGCAATCAAAGTTTTACTACATGTATTCAATACACAATAATTTTTGTTAAAAAGAAGCATGATAATTCATTTAGGATTTCTAGAGTTGAAAATGATTATAGATATCTAGAAAATAGAATTGTACAAAGACCCAGAACCTGGACAAATGCTTTCCAGCTATGTTGACAGAGTCTAACATCATGATAGCTTATCCAGCTAGGAGGAATGATGTGGGAAAGGGAATGATGAGAGAGTGGACAGAACACAAAATTCATAAAGATCATTGGGGAGAATAAATTTGGAAAATTTGATTCGACCATAATTATTACAGAGGGCCTTTTTTGTTAGACCTGAGAGTTGGAGTTTGACTCTGAACAATGGGATTTGTGGCATCTGACTTTCAGGGAAGAAAGAGATAACTACTATGCATAGATAGAAGGGAAAAGAGATAGTCTGGTTTGGGTTGCCTTTGGGGACCAGTATAATGGCCTAGATAAGGGATAATGAAAGCTCCAATTGCTTTCCAAACATGGTGCACAGAGATTTAACAACTGGCTGCAATGAGTGGAGAAGTTATTTTGAGATTGCATTGGTTTTAGAAGCTGGATAGATGTTGGAATGAGGGAAGTTCATGGTTTGTAGTGGCAGTAGGAGAAGAAGTCTAGGGTAATGTAGCTTTGTCTTCTTAGCTCCTGTAGAATTCCTCTTGTTGTCTGATGATGTTAGCACTGGCCATAGGACAGACATCTGCTTCGTGAGCTATTTGATTGGGAGAGAATCAGAGCTTTGTATTTGCTGCTTTAGAGTTTGGTGCTGGGTAATGATAAATACGAAGCTCATGAACATTGCTGGTGATCTATCAACCTCATTGGGTAGCCCCATCTGAACACATATCTCCTGTTCTATGTTCTGTCCACCTTCTCATAGACCTGGGCAAAGAGCAAATGCAGCTCCACAGAGAGAAGCATCAGGTTCCATTGCAGATGAGCTGGAATTGCCACTGTAGCAGTGAAAGGCAGATATGGGATCTTGTTCTATCTCACTTATCCTTGCTCAATGCTCTTTCCATCTTTCCTTCTCAAATGTCAATCTGGCTGATCTCAGCTTTAGATTCAACACCAGGCAGAGACAGCAAGTAGTTTATTCGACTCTGCCAGTTCCAGGCTCTATGTAAAATTGGATCCTTATGCTATGCCCTTTTTTTCTGCACACATATGTGATGTTTATATTTCTGAACTGCATCTGATTCAGTGGAGTCAGGATGTGAGACTACTCTCTCCCATTGTGGAACTTGAGATGTTGGTAGAAATGTATGTCTCGGGAAGTTGGAATAATGTATGAGGATTATGAGAAAGTGGTTAGGACTAGAGAAATAAACCAGTTCCCTACACAGAGGTGATAATCCAGCTAGAAGCCCATGAAGTTGGGGAGATTGAATGTAGAAGATATGAGAAGACTGAGCATGAGTTTTGGACAGTGTCTATGCTGCCAGGCAGGAGAGAAACAAGACTAACTTACCATTGTCACAAGGCCAAATGGGACTATGGGCGGGGGGTGGAGGGGGAGGAGCATGTGGCTAATATCCAGATGTGAAGAGTCTTAGCAGGAAGTGTTTGTGTAAAATTATAGCATCAAGGATGGTTGCTTCTCTTTTTTCTGTATCTGTACTTACAATTGTGGAGAAAATCTTGCACATCATTCAGTGCAACCCTCTTTTTACAGGTGAGAGAAGAGAAGTCTATGAGAGCTTCATTCAGCTCACAGAGCTAGTTTGATGAAGAACTAGAAAGAAGGTCTAGGTCCCTTGCCCTGCAGTTGACTGATCCCGTCTCTTTCCTATTGTTCTTTCTGATTATGAGGCTCCTGGAGTCAGTGAGACAATACTGAAAAATATCCAGTCCCCGGGAGAAAAGGTTTAATGATAATACTGACATAAATTCCAGGATTACCTTGTCTCTGAGGGGCAAGAAGCACTTTACATGTATCATTCTTTCTCAAATGAGCAGTTCACGACAGCACGGTAGCAAATACTTTTATTATTCTGCCATTACAGAGAAACTGAGTCAGTCTGAAGCAACTTGCTTCATGCCATGACTTCAATTCCCTTTGAAGGCAGGTGCAGTTTGCATGCCTTTGACAATGTGGTTACCTGAGCATCATGTAAATTTCCACACTTGACAGAAGTTTTTGAAATGAAAGCCTCCCTGCCTGATCTCTCTGCGATTTTGGCATTTACCGGCTAACTCGCAGAACCCCTTTTCGTTACTGTGTATGCATAATTCGTGGACAATCTTCATATTTTTATTGAATGTCAAATACTGAGAACCTAGAGGGTTGTGCAAGAAAGGTTCTTGAGTTAAGTGTTATCAGGGGGTTCTTTCCCTTTTGTGATCTTCAGGATTGGGGACAGTAATGAACGCTGTATCCTTACCATATCTGCTTCCCCATGTTTCCATGCAATTCGCCCTGTTGTCAAAGCAGCCACTAATGGGATGAGTTTCATCTCCCCCACAGTGATTTGGATTTTGGTTATGTGTTCACTCATCCATGATGGTGTACTAACACGTACTGAACAAAGAGGGAGAGAAACAAGGAAGCAAGTGGCAGGGAGTGAGGGGAGTAGAGGAGATACTGGCTATTAAATCAGGAAGGGAAATGGACTATGATAGTTGGTTGTCCTGGAGGGCCACATCCATTTCTCTTGAGGATCACTTACATGCATCCGTGTGTAGAAAAAGGTCTCAATGAGCTCAAGCTGTCATGATAAAGTACTACAGGCTGTGTGGCTTGTAAGCAGTAGAAGTTTCTCACCATTCTGGAGCCTGCAAGCCTGGGATTGCAGTGCTAGACCCTTTCTGGCATGGCAGACTGCCAAGCTTCTAATCATGGCTCACATAGTGAAAGGAGGGGTAGAGAGCTCTCTGGGGCTCTTTTGTAAGGGCAATAATCCCATTCATGAGGGTCCTTCCCCACGACCCAATTGCCTTTCATCGGCCCCATTTTCTACTTCAACCACCTAAGGAGTTAAAATTTCAAGATACAAGTTTGAGGGCCTTAAATAGTAACAAGGAGTTTAGAAGAAATTGCATCTGTTAACTTCCTACTACATGTCAGGTACCTGGAATGTTTATCAGGAATTGTGTACAAGACACAGAGAATTTTTCTCCCTTAGTTTCCTTCTGTGGGTCTGTTATCTAATGCCCTGATTTCCTGCTTATCCATGCAGCTAACTTGCAGAAGGCAGCTTACAAAATTGCAAACATCAAGTAAGAAACACAGAGAACATCAGTTGAGGGGTGGAGACATGGTCACAAAGGCACAAAGGCACCCCTGTCTCTCTGCAAGTGCTTCCTCCTACCCAACACAGATTGGAAGCCCATAACAAAGGCAGGCCACCCCTTGGTGACTATCGATTTCCTTTCTGGTTCACAGGCCATGCCTGCTGTTACACATACCGACAGCATAGCCAAGGCACTTCTCTGTTCCATGATATTAGGGAGGAGGGAAGAATGTACCCACACCAGTCTGGTCCCATCATCCTCTGTCCCATCTTTTGTGTCTGGAGTTCATACCGCCTTTTGTCATTTCCGTCAGTGGAGTTTTCAAAAGCAAGAATCCAACTTCCTTTGGCCACTCAGAGAATGTACAGTATATTTGATGTCTGGGACATCAAACAAATGCTTGTGCTCACAGTGCAGAAATAATCCCAGACAAAGGACAACTGTGGCTATGCAGAGAATACCAAAGAGACTGGGTCAGGAAATTACGAGGCGAGTCAAAGGGGAGGCTGTTCCACTAACTCAGTTCTCCCCTGAGAACGGGGGGCGGGGGGGGGGGGGGGGGGGGGGGGGGGTGGGGAGGGTTTGCTGTCTGCACCCACAGCTGATAATGTGAGCTAAGGATCCTCAGGCTTGAGCTGACCAACCACCCTTCCTTCAGAGAGCGTGGAATAGTCTTGGAAACCTGGGCGTGCCCAGCTAATGGTGAACTCAGTATGTGGACCCCCGAGGAAGAGTCTGGCTCCCAAAGACTTTGTACAGACCAGCCAGGGCTGTGCTGTGGAGTCAGGAGGAGAGTCACAGCTCTCTCTCCTGCCTTTCTGTTGCTGTGGCTTCTTCAGGGGCCTGGGAGTAGACAGGAAGCTAGGGCATTTCCTCTTCAGCACCTGGCTCTCTCTTGTCCACTTTTTCTCTTGGTCTTTCCCCCTCCTGGAACCTTAAGAGTTAAGGGGTGAGTTAATTGGAAGAGAGGAGAGGAAAAGTCAGGACCTGGGAACCGCAAATCAAAGGAGCCTGTCTCCCCAGAGGGCTCAGAGGGAACCCTGCTCACATTAGCAGTTCAAGTTCACCTTGTGTGAAGGGAAAGAGGTATTTTAATGGCACTGTGGGAAGAGGGGAGGAGAAGGAAAGAAGGATAGAAAATCAAAAGAGAGAGAGCGAGAGAGGAGAGAGGCGCAAATCCAAATGTCGATGTGTAGACCCAGTGAGGAGAGCCTGCTGGCTGACAGGGTGATTTATTGGATTCTTCCACTTAATCACTGCCGGCCTGTGGCCAAACGGATCTCCAGCAAAGCTGAAAGGCAGCCGAGGGAAACAGGCTCATAAGCATAAAGCCGCATAATGGTGTTCAATGAAGTGTGAGACTTTTAGTTCAGTCTCGCTGAGCCGGCCGCACCGCCGGAATGTCAAAGAGGGATTGTGGGTGGAAAAATTATGGATTTAAACTGCTAGCTGTAAATGAGGTCAATATGTCTGGTTCATAAACAGTCCGAGCCTATTCCAAGAATGCAGTGAGGGGGAAAATTAGCGTGAAGCCAACACTGTAGACAAACCTCATTGAGATATAATTGCAGCTATAAATACAAGCGAAAAGCTTACCGAGTGCAATAAAATACAGACACGCTTTTTTATTTCCCCTTCTTCTTCCTTCTTTGAATCCGTGCATTTGTTAAGGCCACGCATCTCTAATGCGCCTTTCATCCCCCCCCCCCCCCCATGACACCCAGTGTTGCAATTAATTGAGTGTTCTTGATTTCTCATTCCATTTTATTCAGGCGAGATTGGAAAAAATCAAAGAGCACATCTAAAGCATTTTCTCCCCCTTTGCCTCTCTATTTGAATCAGGTTGAAATGTGTGTGTGAGGAAAAAAAAAAGCATTGCTTATTTTTTTCATGAAGAGGAAAGATCCAAGTAAAAAGGCTTTTTAAAGTAATACATCTGTGAGGTCATTTGAATCTCAGTTTAATGAAGGAAATCAAAGACATCTATAGGGTCTTATGGTGGGGATTCCTTGGTGGAGGGCACCTTGTCTGGCCTCATGAGACAGTGATTCAAAATTAATATATATATTTTTTCACGTTGTCTTTTTTCTTTTCAAACTCCAGAGAATCTCATTACTTTGTTTTGCACTTGAGCTCAGAGAACAGAGGACAGACATTAGCAAACTTACTTTGCCTGGTTTAAAAGCCGATACAGTAATAAATTGAAGTCTAATAGCTCTGGTCAGGCTGTCTTTCCCCTAAACCAATTGATTTAAATGGCAGTAATTTGGCCAGCGAGGCTAGTCCTGTTTAAATTAAACCCATTAATATAATAGCTCAAGTCCTGAGTGAAATCCATCTGCAGGGAAGGCTCCACCGGTCAGTAGTTTCATAACTGTGAGGGGATGTCCTGGAACACCTACAGTCCAGCAAACAGAAATTACAGATTACAGTCAAGACCCTGGTGTGAGTGTGTGTGTGTGTGTGTGTGTGTGTGTGTGTGTGTGTGTGTGTGTAGGGGGAGGGTAGTAAGAACACACACATTCAAGTGACAAACTGGTCTGATGATTTCAAGGGAAATGACCTTGGTCATTAACAATGGAAGGTTAATTGTGTTAATAGCAGCAAGCAGAGCTCCTGTGGGAAAAGCCAGAGACATCCATCTCCCTCCCATCCCATCTCACAAAGGAGATGTTTTTCCTTTGTAATTGTTCTTATTAAGCATCATAGACCACCCAAAAGAACAAAAACAAGATTTTTTTTTTTTAATGTAGAACACTGGCTTTTGACACTGTACGATCTGCTCAGGTATAAATTTCATCATTGGATGTCAAAATAATGTCTGTGCTATGTTCAGACTTGGTTCTGAAATGTGTTCCTGCCAGGTTTAGATTAAGGTGCCCACACCAAAGGGGTTTGCTTTGAAAGTAAGGAGTGCAGCTGGTGTTCTCTTCCCGGAGTTTGAGTTAGTGTTCTAACCAGAGCAAGTTGTCTGCCATCTGTTCAAAAGGAGGGGTGCTTCTTAAACAGACCACTGAGGGCCTGAACTGGGGAGCTGCAGAATTGTGGGATTTCACCATTCATGCATATTTGAAGTATGTCACTGAAATGATGCCGTGGATGTCCACTGGTGGCCACAGAGGACATTCTCTGTTAGTACAGTAGTAAATGGCACAGATGTGACCACAAGACTGGGGCTAGGGATATGGGGTACTGGAAGTAACTCATCTTTTTCATACACACTTTTTTCTACACTTTTTGTCTACATGGTTGTCTAAACTGTTGGACAGTCTCAGACACCTTATTCTGAGTTTATTTCATAGCTAAAAAGGAATAAAAATGGAAATTCTCTGCATTCCTATTGATGTTAATGAGACAACATAGAAAAGAACTTGGTCTCTACAGTATTGAACATAGCTAGACAGCAGCAGTTCTAGTCATGATGGCTATTATTAGGCTTATTAAGAAGGCAATGTATATGAGTAATTATATGACTTTAACATATGCATTATATCATTGACATTTTATTCATTCATAATTTTAAGAAAAGATTTCATAGTTGTACCCAATGATTAGTTTCCATGTTTGGGGTCTTGTGATAGAGTCTTTCTTTACACATGCTTTGAAATTTATTCCTCGTGCATTCCTGTGGGTGGAGTACATATTCATGTTTTGGATATTATAAGGGAAGAAATTTAAATTTTCCTCTGCATAAGTTCTAAATGTTCTTTGAGAACATGTGATGCTCCCCTTCTCTCAAGGGGATTTCTTTCTTCATCTGTTTTTCTTTTCTTTTCGTTTCTTTTCCTTTTTATTTTTCTTTTCTTTTTTCTTTCTTTTTTTTTTTTAAACAGAGTTTCTCTGTTTAACAACTCTGACTGTCCTGAACTCACTTTGTAGACCAGGCTGGCCTCAAACTCACATACATCCGCCTGCCTCTGCCTCCCAAGTGCTGGGATTAAAGACATCACCACCCATCACCCAGCTGTTTCTAGATATCTTTATGTATTTGTACTTAATTTATACTATGAGATCTAAATGTTGAAAATACATTACATTAGTTCATTTTTCATTATTATAATAAAATACCTCAGGTAGGTTACTTTATAAAGACAAGAGGTTAGTCAGGTGGTGGTGGCACACACCTTTAATCTCAGCACTCAGGAGGCAAAGGCAGCTGGATCTCTGAGTTTGAGACAAGCTTGGTCTACAGGCGAGGTTACACATACAAACCCTATCTTAAAACAAACAAACAAACAAATAAAGAAAAAACTTGACAAAACAATAAAAAACAAAAAGAAAGATCACAATCACTTGGAAACAGGAAGCTAGATATTGATCCAGAAGTTGAACATGCTGCTATAATCAGTCACCTGTTAGAACTCAAGGATCCAACCAGAATTCCTTTAGTGTCTTTTGAGAGTGTGCCCTAATAAGCTGAGGAGCTTCTGGGGTCCCAACCTCTTAATGATTCTTGCATGAGGTAGTTAAATGCATTAAATAGAAGTGAATCTTATTATAACAGACATGTAATATATGAAATATAGCTAATACAAATGTAGCATGAACCTAGCCATGGAATTGACCCTTAAAGAGTTTTCAATATTTAGAATTTTCTTGAGCTCATTATCAGCTTTGAGAGATAAGAAATGATTTTACATTTTCAAGAGAAAGATGGCTTATAGGAGACATTCATTTAATAGAGACACAATTCCACCTGTGGCCAGTGTCACCTATTCCCCTATTATCCTCAGAGATGAAGCCCTGCAATCTCATTTTTCCTGTCTGATGGTACTGTCCATCCTTCAGAATGTCTTAGGGCCAGAAGAAAGGGACTGCTTAAGGGGCACTTGGAGGTTGTCATTCCCTTTGAGTTTCTCATTGGTGAACTGGTCTTACCAGCCCTCACTCCTGAGCAAAGAGGAGAGAGCAACTTCCAGAGCTCTGATGACAGTCCTCAGTGAACTACACAGGGTCGCAGCATACTAATCAAAGGAGAGTCAGCAGTAAGGACAGAGCAAAAAGATCCAACTCCAGCAAAATAGAATCAATGCCCACATTATGAACTCTGCTCCTAAGCGTACAGCCTGGGGTTCCCTATTTAGTCATGGAGTCTTAGAATACTTGAAGAAGGAATTGAGCCCAAGTCCTTGATTTCACATGCACAAAAAATATGACTGGCAGGGTGACCAGTGAGAATGTGGGAATCCCGGGAGCAGTTAAGGTGGAGGCTTCATAACACTCAGGCCATGCCTCTGTCTCTCCCTGATTCTACCACTCAGTGGCCTGAGAATATTACAGTTGATATACCAGGAATGCACTATTGAAACCATCTATATCAGATCAGCTCTGGAATTTGGGCAGAACAGATACCGTCTTAGCTGCGTAGCACTCCTCATTTCTCAATGTCAATATGACAGGATTGTTCCTTCTCTGAGAGAGACTAAAGAACACCAGAAATCTAGTTCATTAACATCTCAAATGATTCTAGGAGGTAGACAAAATAGGCATTTTAATCTATATCCTACTGGTAATAAAATAGGAGCGATGAAATTCTCAGTTATACAGCTAAGATATTTACTTTATAGATTGAACATGTTCACTATTAAGCAAATATTTATTTAGTGGCTACTATATCTCAAGGATTGTCCCAAGCAGTGGCTACTATTAGCCCCCTCCTTTCAGTTTCCAAGTAATTTTATTAAGAATTTTGGGTTTGTTTCCTGAATCAATAAACAAAGCAATATAAAAATGGCTACTATTTTCTCTCCCCAGCTTCCCTCACCTGGGGACAATTACCTGGACAACCTCATTCAGGGGTTCTCCTTGTAGATTTGGTCTAGCAAATGAGGCCATACATGTTTTAGCCCTTTGATTCACTTTTAGAGACTTGACTGGGGTAGGAAAGCCTTTAGAATCAGATGACTAGCTTATGTGATGGATTAGTGTTGGGGGGGGGGTAAAGGAGATGGTACCTGGGGCAGAGCCTACCCCCAAGGAAAAAAAGGTGTCTAAAATGTTCACAGTTCCTTCTTTTTGCTTCAAAAAGTGACATTTATTAAAAGAGAGAGAAAAAAACAAAACAAAACAAAACAAACAAACAAAAAAAAAAACCCCAAAAACAGGATGTCCATCCCTTGGCTCACTCCCTCCCCTTTCCAGCTGTTCCTTGATCCCCGAAGACTGAACCCTGGCTAGAGCCAGGTAACAGGACAGCTCCTCAAATGAGGTCAGCATCATTGAGGGGCTTCTCTTCAATGGAGATGTTGTAGAAAGTTTCAGTGTCTCAAAGAGTCCTCTTATCTTCCTCTGTCACCATGTTAATAGCCATACCTTATAGCCAAACTGATCACCTCAACCAATTCTGTGGATGTAGTTTTCTCTGTTGGTGGGAAGGTTGTAATTGATGACTAAGGAGACCTGCTGCACATCAATGCCTCTGGCCAACAGGTCCAGTGGTAATTAATACTCTGCTAGAACCAGAAGGGAACTCCCTCATTATCATATCTTGTTCTTTTAGGTCCATATCTCCATGCATGGCAGAAACAGTGAAATCCCAGGCATGCATCTTCCCAGTGAGCCAATCCATCTTCTTTCTTGTATTAGTAAAGATTACTACCTGGGTGATAGTCAGTGTTTCATACAAGTCACACAATGTGTCAAGCTTCCACTCCTCTTGTTCCACATTGATGTGGAATTGGCAGATAACCTCCAGGGTCAGCTCTTCCTTCTTGACAAGAATCTGAATAGGGTCTCTCATGAACTTCTTGGTCACCTCAAGGACATCAGAAGACATTGTAGCAGACAAAAACAAAACAAAACAAAACAACCCTACCTGTGTGTTACTGTTGAGCTTTTGGAATCTATCGTAGATCTGGTCCTTAAACCCATGGCTTAACATTTCATCTGCTTTATCCAGTCAAACATCTTGATGCATTTAGGGGACAGGTATCTCCAGTTAAGCATATCAAACACCCAGCCAAGGGTGCTCATGATAATAAGGGGAGCTTCCATTTGCAGCTTTGGCACCTCAGCTCAAACATTGGTGCTCCCAATATAAGCATGACAAGAGGCATCCATGTGGTCTCCTAATGCCATAACCACCTTTTGTATCTGCTGAGCCAATTCACGAGTGGATACCTGAACCAAAGCCAGTGTGGCCTTTAGATCTAATTCAATCTGCTACAGACTTGATATGGCAAATGCTGCTGTTTTTCCAGTCCCAGACTGGGCTTGAGCAAACACCTCAAAACCCTCGATACAAGGAAGAATAGCTCGCTGTTGGATAACATAAATACCACAGAGGAGGGATTCAGAGAGGTTCATGTCATCAAAGCTATCCACAATCTCATTCTAGTTACTCTCAATGCCCCATTCAGGGTATATCCCATCGGGGCCATTGTCTCTGGATCGAGAATCCTAACTTGCAGACATGACCCTTAGAATCTAGCTATTAGGTTATTTTTTGTTTGTTGTTTTTGATGGGGAAGGGTAGAGGATAAGACAATAACACACATATATTATATGCGAGGAATAGACAATACTGTGAAGAAACTGAAGCAGGGACTACAGCTGAGGCATGCCAAACCACCCATTCATGGACAGGGACCAGGATGCCCTTTCAGATGAGGTGGTATTTAAATAGATGTGAATGAAGTCAGGAATTAGTATTTTAGAAAGATGAAGACATGAGAATCCCCCAACTCCAAGTGTGTTGCTTGTCTGTTTAAGGTTTCAAAGTTCAGTTCATTAATATAAGCCCTGTATACTCTTAGTAATTCACAGTAGTCACCAGTCAGAGGGAACAACCTCTGGACATTTGTACAAGATCCCAAGTAAGTCAGAAGATCTAAGGGAGAACCAGATAGAGAATATCCTCATTTCCCTGCCCACGAGTGTTTCCTGGGAGGGGAAAATAATGCCAGACATAAACTTGTGTGTCCAGGGAGTGATGGAATCTCAATAGGGAAAGAAGGCCCTTTGTTCCCTCCTTGCCCTCCTCTCTGAAGCCAGCTCATTGTGAGAGACTTGACATCCTCTCATAAGCTTTTCTCATGGCTTTGCTAAGGAAGAAGACAGACCCAAGGTTCAAAGTCACATCGAATCTTAGTGCACAGCCAGAACTTGGCCACTGCTAGGATTTGAGCCATGCCACCAATGTGTGGGAGAGAATAGTCATCCAAAGAGCTGTGGCAAACTAGAACATTTCACAAGGCTCTGGGCCAGTCTCCCATTATCTGCAAACCATCTCTGTGCAAGGAGCCACTGACTTCCGGAATCTCTGCCCTGCTCTATTTTTTTTTTTTTCCACTTACAAACCCCAAACAGCATCAAAGCCAAAAAGCTGTGAAAAGAAGAACATGTAGGATGGCCAAAATAGCAGATGCAGTTGGGTCTCCGATCGACCTTCTTTTTCAAATGAACAAGAGTATAGAAATATTTTAATGCCCACTAGTGAGACATTCCTAAATTGTTTACTATGCCTTATGTTAAATGTCAAACACCAGGGCTATAGTCAATACTGTAAATATTTGCTTACCAACAGAGATGGGCCCACATATGCCTGCCAATAAATGATTGCTTAAGACCTGTACTACCTACTAATTGGCAGTTGTTACTTTTTCTTGAGATGAGAACACTTACTGTGAACCCTACCACCTGGGCAGGGCTTATTTATTTACTCACTTATTTTATTTTAATTTATTATTATTATTATTTACTTTTTTAAGAGATAGAATCTCACTGGGTAGCTCTCGGTGGTCAGAAACTCTCCAAGTAGACAAAACTGGCCTGGAATTCCCAAAGATCCCCCTGCCTCTACCTCTGTGTCTACCATGCTGAGTGCTGGGATTAAAGGTGGGTGACCTCATACCTGGTCTCTTTGACTCTTTGGCTCATTAGCTCAGGCAGGCCGGAGCTTCTGATCCTACTGCCTTTCTAGTGCCAACAGGACAGGCTTCTGTTGCCATGTCCATCTCTGAGCAGGTTTTTAGGAGTACAGTGTGTTGTTGTTATCTATGGGAACAGTGCTGTCTGCCAAACCTCCAGGGGTCACCCATCTTGAATAAGTGAGATTTACACACGTTGATGAGCCTCCTCATTCTGGTGTGCCTCACCCACTCCACAACTCTATTTTCTCTTCACTGTCCTCCTGTCCCCATGCTCTACCATGAGTGTGCTTAGTTTAGTCTCCAGGGAGACAGTGGTGGGAGGTGGGGGTCTTTTGGAGATTGTTTAGGCCACAAGGACAAGCCTCATAATGGATTAATGCAGCTGGACAAAAGGCTTGGTGGAGGGTGTTGCCCTACTTCCCTCTCTGTCCACTGCCAGGTGAAGGTACCTCCCTCTGGAGGAAACTGTAATCAAGGCTCTGTCTTGGAAACAGGGCACTGCCCTTGGAAAATGATGCTTGGATCTTGGAATATTTAGCATCAAGAGAACTATATCTTGATTTTTTAAAAATAAATTACCTAGATTATGGTATTCTGATAGGACAACACAGACGCATAAATGGAACTGTGCAGTGTTTTCTCCTTCTGTAACTGCTTACACTTCGTGTTATGTCCTCTAGTGTCATCCATGTAGTCCCATACTGCAGAATTCTTTTAAAAGTTGAATGATATCTTACTGCAGGTATACTGCATAAATATCTGTCCTTCTTCTTCTCAGCCACTCTCTTCCTCAACTGGCAGAAACTTGCAAAGGTGCTGGCTACACAGCATCCAGTTCTTAAGAACTCATTTGTTAAACAAACCACCCTAAAAACATGAACTGCAACTCCTTTTACAGACTTTGTTTTGAAGCCTCCTTTTTGCATCATATGCTTCCTGATAGAGAAATTGAGCAGGAAAGGGAATTTATGGAGTAGCAAACCTCTGGCAGAGCCTGTTCTTGTATGTAAGACTACTCACTCAGGCCACTGGGATTCTCTAGGCAGCTGACTGACCCCTCGCCCCTCACCCACACTTCTACACATACGGTTTTGGTTGTTCTGCTTTCCTGCTTCACATGCAGGGGCTGTTTCAATCTTATCACCTGGTTCAGTGAGCTCTCATGATGTGGACAGGGAATCTACTGGGCTTCTCGCTCTTCATTTCCTTTCACCTACAGGGCCCCACTTTGCTGAGCTCCCTCCTAAATAAGCTGCTCTCTCACTAGCCTAACAAATACTTCTTTTGTACTTCGATGAGAATGGTATTACTTTTTGTGAACATTTTAATTTTTTGAAAACATCTCTACCCATTTTCTTTAGATTAGTACCATGGAGTCACTTTTTTTTTTTTTTTTAAGAATCAGACTTTTTAGAGTACTTTCAGATTGACAGAGTGTGTTAATAATGTGCTTGTTGCTGTGAAAAAAATACCCTTCAAAGACAATTTAAAGACAGAGAGTTTATTTTGTCTCACAGCTCAAGGGTAGCACCAGCTTGAGGCAGCTACTGGCACTGTATCTGCGGAAAGGAAGCAGGCAGCAGTGAATGCTAAGGCTCAACTTGCTTTATACTTTTCATGCAGTGCAGGATCAACTGCTCAGGGAATGGTGCCACCCACTGTTAGGGTGGATGCTCTCATCTCAATTAACCTAGCCAAGATAATCCTTCGCAGGCATATCCAGAGGTTCACCTAATCTAAATAACCCCTCACTGCTGTGCCTTGGGGATTGTCTTCTGTCTTCTTGGTAATTCCAGATCCTGTCAAGCTGAGAATCAACACTAACCATCACATGGAGGAACTGAGTGGGCTGTTCAAAGATTTCCCACATATCCCTTTCCAGTCCTTCCTTCTTTTGATACCAGCTAGGTGGATAGGTTGAATTTTTTTCTGTCAATTAAAGAATTCAAAGATAGGAAACAGCTTAGAGGATTTTGGAATTGAAACATTTATTGGCAAGCATTATAGACTTCATGGGTAGAGAATGCACCCAAGAGCTGGGTGACCTCTGACTTTAAAGGGATCTAGGTTTTCATTTGAGTTTAGTACCTCCCTCCTGGTGACTCACTTTTCTCCTATTGGACCTAAGGAGTTGATACATCCTATCTACGTACATGGATTGACAACCCTGCTTCTGTCCACAATCATGGAAATAGTGGTAATGGGTCCATGGGTATGGAAGCAAATTTTTGGTTGGGGCTAGGGGAGCTCCCAACCTTCTCCTTCCTTTTTGGTGTAGTAAGGAAAGAGAAACTCACTGGTGACTAGGGGCCCATGACCTCACTTGCTTACAGATTCCCTCCCAATAATCTGCATTAATGTGCTGCAATGTTTATTATCAATGAACAAATACCAATAAGGTGTTACCAAAGCCCATAGTTTGAGGGTTGGTTCAACCTTTGGATTAGACACTGAGGGTCAACCTGTGTCGATAAGGGCAGGTGCATAGTTTTACTGCTCTGTAATAATCTGTGTTTCATCTACTCATCCATGAGGTCATCCACGTAGTCGTCCCCCTACATTAAGGATCTTTGATAATCACTTGGCTTTTTATGTTCCTCATACTTTTGTCTTTCCCAGAATTTCACATATTTGGCGACATACAGTACATACATAGTCTGCTTCATATCTACTTTGTTTGCTTACCAATAGGCCTTAAGTTCTCAAGGCCTTCAGTGACTTGCCAAGTCATTTCATTTTAACCCGGAACAGTATTCCATTGAACACATGTACCAGAACTTGTTTACCCATTCACCTATTGGAGTATATTGATTGCTTTCATTTCATTTTTTTTGTGGATCATAAATATTTACTTTATTATTCAGGGTTGCATAAAATCATTTTCATTCAAATGTATGACGTATTTGAGCATTCTCCTCCCATCACCCTCCTTTCTCACCCCTCCTCCCTCTCAGTTGGTTGATCTTCTAGGCAGTTTCACTTATACTTTCATGTCTTCTGTAATGCATGATTTTATAGGCTATAAATTCTAGGAGCCACAAATGAGAGAAACCTCGTACCATGTCTAAGGCTGACATTATTTAATATGATTATCTCCAGTTGTATCTATTTTCCAAAATGATACAGCCTCATTCTTCTTCATGGGTTAGCAAAATTCCACTGTATATGTAAACCAGATTTTCTTTTTTTTTCATTTCTGTGTTGATGGACACTTAAATCATTCCCATAACTTAGTTATTGGGAGAAGTGATACAATTAATATTGATATGCAGTCTCTCTATGAAATGTGTACTTGGAGTCTTTTGAGTAAATACAAGTTGTATATCTTGGTCATATAATAGTTCTATTTTTTAGTTTTGTGAGGGTCCTCCATACTGATTTCCCTAGTGTCAAGATTAGTCCATGTCCCATTAGCAGTGAATAAGGGTTTCCACTTGACCACATCCTCACCAAAATTTGTTGTAGTTTGTTTTCCTAAGGACTGGCATTCTGACTGGGGTGAGATACTATCTTCTTACTTGCATTTCTCTGATGATTGGTGTCTTGACTAGTTTTATATCAATTTGACAAAACTAGTTATATGAAAACTTGGAAACTCAATTAATAAATTGTCTCCATAAGATCCAGAGGTGTAGCATTTTTTAAATTAGTGATTGATGGGGGAAGGTTCAGCCCATGGTAGGTAATGCTATCCCTGGGATGGTGGACCTGGGTTTTATAAGAAAGCAACTTGAGTGAACAATGAGGAGCAAGCCAGGAAGCAGTACCTCTCCATGGCTTTTGCATCAGCTCCTGCCTCTGGGATCCTGCCCTGTCTGAGTATCTGTCCAGATTTCCATCAATGATGATCCATCCATGCTGTGGAAGTGTAAGTTGAATAAGCTCTTTCCTCCCTAAGTTTCTTTGGTCATGGTGTTTCATCACAACAATAGTAACCCTAATTAAGACAATTCGTGATGGAGAACATCTTCTCCTAGGTTGTTTAACTATTTTGGCTTAATTTTTTGAAACTGTGTACTTATTTCCTTAGCCCATTAATTGTTTGGGTTGTTTCTTCATGTGTTTACTTTTTTGAGGGTTTTTTTTTTTTGTACTTTCTTAGTGTGAATTTTCTGTCATAAATCTAGCAAAGATTTTTTTTTTTCAGTCTATAGGCTGGCTCTTTACTCAGTTAACTGTGTCCTTTGCCATGGGAAAGTTTTGCTAATTTCATGAAATCCCATTGTCAATGTTAGTACTATTTCCCTAATGACTGGAATCCTATTCAGACAGAAAATCCTTGCCCATATCAATATATTGACATATTTTCTCTAACTGTTCCTTTACCAGTTTTAGAATTTCAGGTTTTATATTAAGGTCTTTGACTGATTTGAAATTGATTTTTGAAGAGGGTAAGAGATAAGGCTCTAAGTTCATTATTCTATGGATGGATATTCAGTGTACCCAGCACCATTTGTTAAAGAGGTTTTATCCAATTAATATTTTGACAACCTTGTCAAAAGTCAGGTGGCTTTAGCTGTGTGCATTTATGTCTGTGCCCTCTCCTCTTTGGTTTCGTTTTTTTATCTTTGCTGTTGTGTTACTGCATGCAGTTTTTATTACTATGGTTCTCTAGGACAACTTGAAGACACATATGGTGGTACCTCCAGTGTTATTCTTTTTACTAAGGATTGTTCTGGGTGTTCGGAATCTTCTGTGCCTCCGTGTGAATTTTCAGAATTTTTTTCTGTTTATATGAAGACTAACCATTAGAATTTTGATATGGATTGATTGCCTTGAAGAATGTAGATTGCTTTTGATATTGCAGGCCATTTTCTCATTGATCCTCCAATCCATGATCATAAGAGGTCCTTCCATCTTCTTGTTTGTTCTTCAGTTTCTTTCTTCATTGTTTTAAAATTTTCACTGTAGGTATTTTAGCTCCTTGGCTAAGTTTATTTCTAAGCATTCTATTCTATTTTATTGAGGTAATTATTAATGAGATTGTTTCCATGATTTCCTTCTAAGTATGTTTGTTATTGATATGTAAGAAGGCCATTAGCTGTGCTGAAAGTGCTTGTAAGATTCAAAAGTTTTGATAACATATGCAGGTAAAGATGCATTGACTTCTTTATTTTCCATTTGTATCCTCTTTACCTATTTCTCTCATCCTATTTCTCTATCTAAGGCTTCAATAACACATTGAATAGGAGTGGATACCCATACCCTTGTCTTGTCCCTGATCTTAGTGAAAATATTTTGAATTTTTCTCCATTAATTAAAATGTGTTATTGGCTGTAGGTTTGTTATATATACAGCCTTTTTATTTTATGGTGACATATTTCTTCTTTTCCCAGTTTCTTCAGGGATTTTATCATGAAAAGAATATTGGATTTTACTTGAAAATTTGCATCTATTGAGATGATTATGTAATTTATGTCTTGGAATCCATTTATGTGATATATTACGTTTATTAATTTGCATATGTTGAACCACTCCTGAATCTCTGGTAAGAAGTTACTCAATCATGACAAGTAATATTTTTACATACATCCTTGAATTCTGCTTGTATTTTCTTCAGAATTTTTGCCTCTATATTTATCAGGTAGATTGATTTATAATTTTCATTTTTTTTATCTTTATCTAGCTTTGGTATCAAGGTAATGGTGGCTTTGTAGAATGACTCTGGCAATGTTCCTTCATGTTCTATTTCAAGGAACAGTTTGTTAAACATTGGTGTTAGTTTTTTCAAAGATTGGATAGAATTCAGCAGTAAACCCATCTGGGTCTGGACTTGTTTTGGTTGGGAAATTTTGTTGCTCTAGCTTTTTACAGATCTGTATCAGTTGTTTTATCTCATCTAGAGTTAATTTTTGTAGGTCTAGAAATTCATCCATTTTTTAAAAAATTTTCTAATTTGGTGTAATATAAGCTTTGAAGATACGTTTGAATGATTTTCTGAGTTTCTTGATATCTGTTGTTCCACTTTTCACAATTAATTTGTTAGTTTGAGTCTTCTCTTTCTTTTGGTTAGTTTGGCTAAGGGATTGCCAATATTTTTAAAACCTTTTCACAGAACTAACTCTCTGTTTCATTGATTCTTTGTATTTTTTATGTCCATTTTATTACTTTCTGCTCTGATGTAAAATTATCTTTTTTTGCATTTATTTACTTTGGGTGTGCAGTTGCCATCATGAACATGAAGAAGTTAGAGGACAATTTATGGGAATTTTTTCTCTCCTTCTAACTATGTAATCCCAGTGATCACATGCAGATAATAAGACAAGACAACAAATACTTTGCCCACTGAGCCATCTCACAAGGCTTCTGTGTTGATCTTCATTATGCTTTTTCTTTTACTAATTTTGGATTTGGCTCATCCTTTTTGCCCTGTGCCCTAAGATGCACTATTAAGTGATTTATTTTAGTTGTTCTTATCTTAATGTAGGCACTTAAAACTATGAAATGTCCCTTTACTACTATGTTCATGATGTCTTAGTTAGGGTTTCTATTCCTGTGAAGAGACATCATGACCATGGCAACTCTTATGAAGAAAGCATTTAATTGGGACTGACTTAGAGTACAAAGGTTTTGTCCATTGTCATCATGGTGGGAAGCAGGGCCACATGCAGGCAGACAGGATGCTGAAGTGGTAACTGAAAGTTCTGCATCTGAATTGGCAGACAGCAGGAAGAGACATTCACACTAGGCCTGGCTTGAGTATTTTAAACCTCAAAGCCCACCTCCAGTGCCACACTCCCTCCAAAAAGGCCACACCTACTCTGACAAGGCCACCACGCCTACTAGTGCCACTCCCTATATCCAAGATTTCAAACACATGAGCCTATGGAGGCCATTCCTATTCAACCACCACACATGGTAACCCACATGTTTTGGTAAATTGTGGTTTTATTTTCATTTAGTTCTAGGAATTTTTTGTTTCTTGATTTTTTTTTTCAATGATGGAGTCATCATTCAGTAACATATTGTTTAAACTCCATTAATTGGTTTCTCTGTTAAGGTTGATTTTACTTTTTTTTTTTTACTCTTATTACATTGTGATGGGGTAGAATACAAGGAATTATTTTAATTTTCCTGTGTATTTTTATTTTATTTTATATAATTTTTTAGTCCTATATATGATCTATTTAAGAGAAAGTTTCATAGGCTGCTGAGAAGAATGTGTATTGTATAGTGTTTGGATGGAATATTCTATAGATGTTTGTTAGGTCCATTTGGTTGATTAAGTCATCTAACTTATATTTCTCTGTTTAGTTTCTGTCATGATAACTGTACAGGTTAGTTTTTTGTTTTGTTTTGTTTTTCATCAAATTGACCCAACTAGTCACCTGGGAAGAAGAAAGCCTGCAGGCATGTCTAGAGGGGTGATTTTCTTGATTAATATTTGAAGTGAAAAAGCCTTGCCCAGTCTGGGTGATGTTACCCCTGGCTAGGGGGTCCTTGTTTATATAAGAAAGAAAACCGAGCAAGCCATGGGGAGAAAGTCAATAATAAGCTTTCCTCTCTGGTTTCTACTTCGGTAACTGCCTCCAGGTTCCTGTTTAAATTCCTTCCTTGGTTTCCCTCAATGATGACTGAAAAGTGAAATTACATTCTCAAGTTGGTTTTAGTCAATGCTTTACCACAGTGACAGAGGAGCAAAGCAGAACAGTGGCTATCTATAGGTAGAGAATGGAGCATTAAAAGTACCCACTATTACTGTGTTGGGATTAATCTGTACCTTTACCTTTGTTTCTAAGATCAATGGCATTTGATTTATAAATATCAGGTGTGCTAGTGTTCTGTGTATATATGTGTAGAATAGTAATTTTCTCTTGATAAATTGTCCCCTTATTCAACATGATCTCTCTCTCTCCCCCCCCCCACCCCACCCCTTAGTAAGCAATCAAGCTTTATTTCTGAAGGTGAGAAAGCAGAGCCTGGACTCATAAGTCCTAGACAACCATTTCTCATCCCCTTTCCCATTTATGGTGTAGTCTGTAATGATGTCCTTCCTGGAATAGGTGGAGGCTTTCTTAGACCTTACCCACAATCTGATCTGGCACAATTAGATGCATTCAGTTTAGAAAATAAAGCTCTAACTACCTATAAAATTGAGAGGCTTACTAGGGGAAAGGGCAGTGGCATTTTTTGTATATGTTCTTGGGAAACAGGGGGACTTCATAGGGGCTGGTCAGAACCTGCTGAGACTGGCTTTGCTATTTTTCCCAGACCCTGTCCTTCCTCTTGACTTGTCAGCTTGACTACGTCATGCACAGAGGCTTGCCCTATTATTTACCTTCCTCGGTGTTTCCAACCTTGGCATTTGACCTCAAACATTCATTATTAACCCCAAGATTTGTTTTTACTTTACTTCTCCCCTCAAGGATTTGGGACTTAATTCATTAAGGTAGGACACATCAACATACTCTGCCTACTTATAGGTTAATGAATGTATCAGCTTGATGGGTTCCTCCCTGGAGTTGATTCTGGGAAAAATGGGCTATAGGGTATCCAGGGCTTCTTTCCTTTTTTAAATACTATTGTTTTTCAGATATTAGAACAACATTGAATGCTTGCTTTCTAGCTCTGCTTGTTGGAATGCCTTTTCTATCCTTCCACCTTAAGGTTGTGTCTTCACCACTCTAGTATGGTTTGTTGTCTCCTGTAACATATTGTGCATGTTTATCTTTGTCTTTAGTTCACAGTATTTCTTTATCTTACATACTCCGGTTTAGTGGTCTTGAATTCCTTTAGCTTATTTTCATCCTGAGATGACATCATGGTTTTTCTGGATATGATGATCTGAGTCAGATATTGTCTTGTTGTACCTCCTATACACTGGTCTGCTCTCCTTGGCTTTTAAGGTTTCTGTTGAGAAATGTACTGTAGTTCTGATGACCCCCCCCCCTTTATATGTAGCTTGGCTCTTCTCTGTTTATCTTTTTAGTATCATTTTTTTTTGTTTCCTATGTTTAGTGTTTTAACTATGACATGATTTGAACAGGTCAGTTCTGGTCTTGTATGTTTGGTTTCTATATGTCTCCTGAATATGGGCAGTCATCTCTCCAGACTTGAGGAGTTTCTGCTATCGTTCTATTGGATCCCTTGTTTATGCTGTTAGCCTGAAACTTTCTAACTTTTTATCTTTTATTCCTGTCCATCCTAAACTTGGTCTTCCAATAGTATTCCATGGAACTTGAATGTT
>CAJQZJ010033704.1:3523323-3592304 GCA_907164525.1 Lophiomys imhausi
TCCATGGAACTTGAATGTTGTGTTCATATTTTTATTATTTTATCTTTTTTTTAATAATTTATTTTTTATTTCTTCAAGTTACATCTCAATCACAATCCCCTCCCTACTCCCCTCTCCAGTCCCACCCTTCCACCCTCCTCCCCCTCAACCCCCCCATCCTCTTCCCTTCTTTTTTTTTTTTTTTGTTTAAGGTATTTCTTTTTCCCCCCAACAGCTCTCCCTTTCAGTCCAAAAAATGGTTCTTTTTCTTATAACTATAAATACAATACAAAACAACAGAAATAAATAGGCCACAATTATAAGAGTTATATGGCTTAGCATACATTCCCAATGTCCAGTCCATATGTATTTGGCACCTGACTTTAACATTCTACTATCTAACCATCTCCATGAGTTTAAAGTTCTATATCTAATTCAGCTTTCATACTAATTTGCCTCATAATTTTAAAAATATCTTCTTAGATCCAGAACATCCTAAACTTGGTCTTCCAATAGTATTCCATGGAACTTGAATGTTGTGTTCATATTTTTATTATTTTATCTTTATAGATACTTGACTATTTTAATTTACCTGTCCTATGTCCCATCCCCTATATTCTTTCTTACTTCATTCATTTTATTGGCAAGGCTTTCAATTTCTATGGAAATTTATTATTATTGTTTATTTATTGAGTTTTTCAATTCTAAATTTTCATTTTTTTCAGTATTTCTCTTTATTGAGTTACTAATTTATATCCTATACCAACTTTCTTTTTTATTCAGCTGCTAATTTGTATTCTGTTTGAATTCATTTAAGAGTTTATTTGTATCTTCTTTGATTGCATTAAACATTCTTATAATTATTCTTTTAAACTCCTGTATGGAGAGTTCATCTAGTTTATCCTTATTGTTGACGTTGAATTTTCAAGAGAGATGTCATACTGTCTGGAGTTTACATGTTGTTTATACTAGTACATTGGGACACCCATCTGAGTAAACTTCACAGGCTGAATTGGTAAAATGTCAACTGAATCTTCTAATTAAAGTACTTAAACACTTCAAGAGAGGCTAGCTTGTAGTAAATTTATGAAAAGTTTAGTATTTAAACCTCAGTTCATGTATTTAGGGCACCTGATAGCATCCCTATATCTCTCCCAGAATATAATATTAACTTCAGAAGCAACCACAGCTGCTGGATAGGCCACTGTGCAAATGCCATAGTAGACAGTTAAAAACAGTGATTTCTTTAAGTTCATAGATTGTTGGAGGATCAACAACCAAGGGAAATATGGTTCTTTCTTGGTTACCTTTTATTGCTGTGATGAAACATTGTGACAATGGCAACTTATAGAAGAAAGAGTTTAATTTGGGAATATGGTACCAGACAGGCAGGCCTGGTACCAGTAGCAGTTCAGTGAGCTTTATCAGCAAGTAGGAGATAGAGAGCTAACTGAGAATGGTGTGAGCTTTTGAAACCTTAAAGCTGGCCCCAGCAACATACTTCCTTCAACAAGGCCATACCTCCTAATTCTTCCCAAACAATTCCACCAACTGGGAAGGAAGCATTCAAAACATATGAGCCTATGGGTGAATTCACATTCAAACCACAACAGGTGCTAATTAAGATGTTAATTACTAAGATTTGGGATGGAGGGGATGGAGCCAATGAGCAGGGATTAAAATTAGATCCACTGAGGAAAAAAAGTGAAAAAAAATTAGAGAATTATTAAGTTCCACAGTGTTTAGAGATAATTAAAGTTTTTTTTTTTTGTTTTTTTTTTTTTTTTTTTTTTTTTTCGAGACAGGGTTTCTCTGAATATCTCTGGCTGTCCTGGACTCGCTTTGTAGACCAGGCTGGCCTCGAACTCACAAAGATCCGCCTGCCTCTGCCTGAGATAATTAAAGTTTTAAGAGAAAAATTTTAGAGGGAAAGAATTCAAAACCCATCCCATCAAGTAAGAGATACTGAGTGATATGACATTTAAAAAATATAATGTTCTTTTATTACATTTTGTCTTTTAACTTTTATTTTCATTTTGTGATATTTAAGAAGTAAAAAATAGAGGAGATGAGGAAGAGAAAATTATATATGCTGTGGATAGAAAGAAAAGTCGAGAGTAGTCAGTAGTTGACTGTGGGAGAAGCATACAGCGCAATCATAGTCTCCCTGAAGCACAACCACTACCAAATATATCTAAGAACTTCCTTCCCTAGGATGTTGCATGCAGCAAACTCCCCTGATCAGTGAGGTGACAATTATAATTACAGTTTAAAGCTTTTAAACTAGATTAGGGTGTGCACTGACCCAGTCACATTTAGAGTACTTCCCTTTGGGCACGAGGTTCTGGAGCAACTGTGCTGAGCTGAGCCCTGAAGCTCTGGAAGCTTTCGGCTTCTCGCGCTCTCTCTCTCGAGTCCAGAAGGGCTCTGTGCAGAAAGGAGGGAACCCTTGCTGGATTTTCATACTGACCTCCGCAGCAGTTATGACGGAAAGTCTGCCTCAGCCTTCCGGTGCTGCACTTCTTGTCCCTTTTGTCATGCCAGGGAGGTGAAGAGGGCTGCTGGTTCTGCTGGCTCCAGTCTCTGCTGGAGTGCTTCACTCATGGTGCATGAGGGAAAGGAAGATGGAGTGTCTTCTGAGTGCCCAGCGAGCAGCAGCTTTCTGAAGGAGACGGCCACACGTGCAGGGGGTTCTGGTTCGGTCTCCTGGTGGCTCTCTGCCCACGGTTCCCAGGCACTCCGAGCACTGTTTCGGTCTTTCCCTCTGCCTGTTCCTGCATGCCTGTAAGTACTGGAGTATGTGCGCATTACGAAAACATGTACTTAATGCTGTACGTGTTTTCAGCTCTTGGGTGTCACTGCCAGTTATTGATCCAGTCCATAGTGGCTCAGCTGATGGTGCAGCGCCATGTCCCGGTGGTTTCTACTAACCTCTCTGAAGTCACTCGTTGCCTTGGGCACCAGGGTCTGGTTCGAAGCCTCTTCTCCCTGCATCCTTACGGGAATGTCACCTGGCTTGATAAGTTCACTAACAGTTATTGTCTCTGGATCATGCATTTTTAGGGTCCATCCACGCATGTTATTATCTATATAGCTAATATGCCTATCAATGTAAATATTGCTGTGGTATCCTTCACATGACTCTTTGTATCACCGGACATTGGTACCCCTGCTTCCAGAAATGAACCTGTGTATCTCCAAGCATCTGTAACCTTGAGTCAGTTGGAATGATCACTTTTTTACATTTCTTCATGACTCTTTTTGGAAATTGCAAAATTTGTAAAATATTCTTGGGAGAAAGATGAATACATATACACTGACAATTTGATTAGGTGGCACCCAGTTGCTCTCCAGAGACGAGTTCACTCACTCTGCAGTTAGCTATATGGAAAATGGGAAGATCAATTCCATTGATTTTTGTATTCAGTAGTTTTCAGGGTTGTATGATTATGGAAAGTATAAAAATATATTTCATTTCTCTTAATTCACACCTCTCTGATGATTTGTGTATTGGAGCTGACTCGCTTGTCTGTAAGTTGCATGTGTTTATATCCCCTTACTATCTACCTGTCCTATCTCTAGAAAGTGCCTTTGTGACAATTATGTGAGTCCATGAACCTTGGAATACTTCCCTTCCAGAGATGAGGAGGCTTCCTGGAATTCCTTCCATTACACCGCAGGAACAAATCCTTTCATGTTTTCCAGTCCATAGTTGGCCCATGGAATAAATGCTAACTGTACTCTGGTTCAGGGTTTCACACTTTGCAGCATTGGTTTTATTGTAAGAGTGTAGAATAATATTGGAGGGATATGTTCTTAATTCTGAATAATTAGGAATAACATGCTTAGCATGACCTTCAGAAGGAAACTAGGGACTGCTGAAATATGTATAGGTGTCTTTGTGTAGTGAGAAAACAGAAGACTGTTACATTGCACTGTCAAGTGTAATATTTATGCCTTGTTCAAGGAGCTTGTTTGCAGAGTAAATATACTTCTAGTTTTAGCTAGCTGCTCAGTCATTAATGCAGCTGAAGAAATAAGAATTATTGCCAGCTAGTTTTTACTCCTTGTTATTCTGCTCAAAACTATATTAATTTTGTGACATTACACACATTTATTTATACTGTGATATTTTTCTCTGTGTACTTTTTATATCAAGAGCCCCCTCCCCAACCCTATGAATCTCTTCTTTTCACTTGGTTGAATAGAAATATTGCAAACTTTATGCCTTTGTCTTCCATTGAAGAGTGTCTATGCATTTCTTTTTTTTAATGTAATAGCCAATTTTTTAGGTATTTCCAGCATAATCTATTGGAAGAGCCTCTTTCTAGTTTAAAAAGTAGAGAAAACCAGGATTCTTTTATTTTTATTGCACTGTTCACTGACCTTTTATTTTGTTTTCTTTTCCCCTAGCTTTATCAAAATATAATTGGCACACAGAACACTGTGCTACTTAAAGTATACAATGCTATGATTTGATATATACTATGGAATGTCTATAGTGTACAACTATCACCGACATTTCTGTTTCTTGGCTTTATGATAATCACTATCCTGAGTGATCAAAAATACTTGTTGGCCGTGGCTATGTCTTTTTTGTATGTAAGTCTACCATTCAGATGTCTGTATTGTCTGTCTTTTAAGTAATTTTTTTCTTTTCCTTTTCCTTTTTTTTTTTTTTTTTTTGAGACAGGGTTTCTTTGTGTATCTCTGGCTGTCCTGGACTCACTTTGTAGACCAGGCTGGCCTCAAACTCATAGAGATCCACCTGCCTCTGCCTTCCAAGTGGCTGGGATTAAAGGGGTGCGCCACCACCACCCGGCTAAGTAAAGTTTTTTGTTTGCTTGATTTTTGAATAACTTGGTTCTTAATCTACCTTAGATATTTGCCCCTTCCAGATCAGTTTGCCTTGTTCTTTTGTTGACTGTTTGCTTTGCTGTGTAGAAGTTTTAGTTCTATGCAATTCCATTTATCTTTTTTGTTTGTTTGTTTGTTTTCCTTATATTTACTCCTAGGAACCATGCAATTTCAGGTATGAACATTTAAGTCTATGATGTATTTTCTTTTTTTAAGATTTATTTATTTATTTTACATATATGAGAGATCTATTTGCATGTACCCCTGCATGCCAGAAGAGGGCATCAGATTCTAGTATAGATGGTTGTGAGCCACCATATGGTTGCTGGGAATCTGAACTCTGGAAGAGCAAACAGTGCTCTTAACTGCTGAGCCATTTCTGTGTGGTGAAGGTAAGTATCCAACTTTTTTTTTTAACACTTGTTTAAAAATTTGTCTACTTGTGTGTTCTTGGTAACTTGTCAAATATAAGCTGATAGAATTGGGAATTTGTGTTTCAAGACTGGAAATCTCAGCTGAGTACCTGGGGACAAGGATGTTTGCCTGGAAAAGAGATATTGAGTTGTTTTGTTAATTTCATTTTTGTATTCTTTAGGCCTTTGTTTTATGTTTGTTTATTTGCTTGTTTGTTTCTTTGTTTGTTTTTTTGAGAAAAGCCCTCACCATATAGCCCATACTGGCCTTGAGTTTGGAATCTTCTAGCTGTAGCCTCCCCAGAGCTGGGATTAGAAGTGTGCAGTAGTATATCTACAATGTGGTTTCTTCCTATTACCCCAGAATAAAGGCTTGCTCAGTTGGTTGAGAGCTTTACTTATCATCTTCTTTGGGACCAAGACTATATTTTAAAGGAGATATGCATATTTCCCAAGTTTGTTTCTTGTTAAATGTTGAAGAAGGTTTAGTGTCCATCAACAACGGATCTAAAAATTCATGCCCAATGGATAAAGGAGTAAAGGGATAAAGATTTAAGGCTGGATTTCCATGTCCCACTGAGACCTAAATTTTAATAGAAATAACTTGAGAATAAAAAAGGAAGAAATATGCAAAAAAAAAAAATCAAATCTTGAAGGCCCAAAGCTTGCTAATCTTTAGAATAGAGTTTAGGGTGCTGACTCAGTGGATAACACGCTGGCTGTGAAAACATGAGGACCAGGGTTCGGGCTCCTAACACTCACATAAGATGATCAGTGTAGCAGCATATGTTTGTAGCCCAAAAGCAGGGGAAGTGAGGAAGATGGATCCTGAGTACTAGTGTCTATAAGGATACTTTGTCTCAAAAATTAAGGTGGGGAGAGAGATAAACATATCCCACATTGGGGCTGGAGAGGTGGCTCAGAGGTTAAGAGCACTGGCTGTTCTTCCCAAGGCCCTGAGTTCAATTCCCAGCAACCACATGGTGGCTCACAGCCATCTACATTGAGATCTGCCCGGGCATATATGTAGAGCAAATATTGTATACATAATAAATAAATAAAAAATGTTAAAAAAACATATCCCACATTGATCTTCTGACCTCTACATGCCACCTACATGTACACACACATGTAACATACATGTCTATACAACACACAGAACATAACAATAACAACCAAGATTTTGGGTATTATTAACCCAAAGGGATTTGGATAATCAGAATTAGCCAGACATCATTTAAATAACACCCCATAGGGAACTGTCAAAGTCGCTTATTCACAGTTTGATTTCATTCTCATTTCATTCACAAACGTGGCTCACCATGGGGCTACTATAACCTTTCTCTCAGTTTAATAAAGGAAACAGACCAACTTGATGTAATATGATACCATCATAAAGAATGATTGATGTTAATGGAAGTTAGAGACAAACGTGCCTCTTTTGGGAAAAATCTGGGATGCTTTCTGTAGGAGGTAACATTTAGGCTAAGTCATGGATGTGAGGACTGCAGCAAATATTCTAGCAACAATCACATAGGAAAATAAATGGCCCACAGGCAAATCTCAGCATCATGTGTAGCAACAGAGCCAGGCATGACCTGCAAATATCCTCAGGCCATGTTATTAGCTAAAGACAAGACAGGGGACTACCATTCAACCACACCTACTCACTGCACTTAACCTTCTTCAAGGGCAGAGTCTTTCCATATCCTTGTTGTGACAATCAATGCTGATTGTCTTGGATTGGCTATACTGTGGAGCTTAATTTCGCTTTTGATCTGTTAACCATTCCAAATGTGCTCAAGTCTGTGATTAGTTTTGCTGAGGAGCTTGTCTGTTGAGGAACGTGGGTGGCTTTTCAAACCTGCTTTTCTGGGAATATTATGCAGATTTAATAAGAACTCTGGTTACAGGAAATTTGTGGAGACAAAGAGATGCAAAACTAATATTATGTTAGTATTTATTACCTTCTGAGCATATTCGAAACATGAAAAGGCTTCTACCTAAGAGATCAGAGAGAACAAAGGAATGGCCAAGTGTGTTCAGCTAAGGAACCTGCCCTTCCCTCATCTGCAGCTCCTGATGTAAGTGGAAAGTAGAAAGCACAGGAAAGGTTGTTCTCTGCCTCCGGGTCTCACCCAGGATGCCTACGCCATCGGCTTCTCATGGGTGAATGAATCCTGCATGCCAAATACTTGTTGACATTTCCACAGCAAGGATAGCACTTCCAATTACTGGGTTCTAAAAAAAGGATTTGAGCAGGGGCATGGTGGAGTTCTATAGATTTATTGAAAACAGCAATGTGCATCTGAAAAGAATCCAAAGAAAGTGGTGAGGTAGGAAAGGAGAGGCTGAACATGTGTCCTAAGCCCTCTACTTTCTTGTCTACAAAATAGAAACGGATTAGGTTTCTCTCAAACCCATTCCCATATTTTGAAGTCTCAAATGACAGAATTATGTGAACAGTGTTATGTGATACAATGTAAGGGTTTGGGATATTTGCATCTGTGACGCTGCTAACACCCAGTGCCCCTCCTTTTTCTATAGAAAACAACAACATCAACGAAGAAGCAGCGTTTAGAGAGCAGCAGTGATGTACAGCATTAAGCGAGAAACTCAGCTTGCCAAATCACTTCTTGGAAGCATACTGGGACATGTGACATCCTCCTGAAGTCAGCTGGAAGATGTCTGTCTGCTTCCCCAGTGAAAATGGAAGACCAGTGGATGCTGTCACTTCTCTTCTCACCTTTAAAACAAGCTTGTGAACTGTGCTAGCATTCTGTTGACAATAAGGTAAAATCATACTTTGTCAGGTCTAACCAAGCAGCCAGAGACCTCCAAAATTACCATCTGTCAGAAATAAACATCTATATGTTTAAGTCACTGGTTTGAAAAATATTCGTTCCCTTACTGTCTTGATGGACAATAAATAGATACTCTGTGTAAGTTGCAATTAACCTACTTAGGAAGGAACTGTTCATCTAGAATGTTAGATTCCTAGCCTTTAACCCTGTGTACACTATAATCTATCAGGTTATCTAACCTATCAGGCTATTGTTTCAGACATGTGGAAAACTCAGAAGATATTAAGGCACCTACACTTATGCTCCTATAGATTGTATGGTATAGAAGTAAAGTATTTAAATCATTTACCTGTATTTATATTATATTTAATTGGTCATCAGTGTCAATCCTTTGACCCACCGTTATAAATGACCACACAGATACCTGAAGGATTTTAATAAGCCTTAGCTTGGATTGTGAAATCTTAGTCCATCTAAACTAGCTTATAATTCTACTCCTCAAATATGATCTCATATATACATAGATCCCCTAGGCTGTTATTCTCCATGCTATGCCAATGTTCCAGGCCACATGGAATGAGGTTCTTTTCTCAAAGCCATGGCCTGTGTCCTCCTTCCTCCTCCTCCACTGGCTTCTTCTACCCAAGATCCTCTCTGTCTGCCCGAGAAGCTTGCGAACCTTTGCCCTGCCTACCTTTCGCTCAGCTCATTCACAGCCCTTGGCATTTTATTAAAGCCAATTAGAGACAAGGATTAGAAAACAAGGTAACACAGCATTACTTGATGTACAGAAAGCAGGCCTCCGGGAGCAGGTTAATTAATATTTAGAATGCATAACATCACCCCCATCAGTATGACTAAGAACAACTCAGAGTATAAGATGCCACAGAGATGTTCTCAAGTCAAAAGTTATCTGATAGAGTATCAACTGTCTTTTCCTTCAGTCAAACTTTGGAGTTCTCATTTTTTCATAAGAATATAATATGACAATGATATTATCTTCCTATGAAAGGACAAAAAGGTACCGCACATTCAATAATCCTTTTCCAGAAGAGTATTGAGTCAAAGAGCTTGTAGATAACCATATACTCTTAGGTTTTTGTGTTCCATATACAAAAGTCCTTTTTACTTTATGTCTGAGTGTTGTCTATAACACCTTTTTATGCTTAAAGTATGAAATAAATATATTTATGAGATACAATATGTTACTCTAGGATGTGTATATATTATAGAATTTATAAAAGGGGTTCATTAACATCACTTTACAGGTGTATCAAGTTAAGTAAGAATACTTACAGTTGATTATCTTAGCAACCTTAAAGAGTTCTATACATCACTGTTAATCATAATTATCACACTGAGAGCGTTTTTGTTTTGCTTGGGATTGAATCCAGGACCTCACATACACTGAAGAAGCATTCTGTCACTAGCCTCTCTAGCTTTTCTGAACAATAGCTTTTTTTTTTCCTTTATTTTTTATTTCTTCAAGTTACATCTCAATCGCAGTCCCATCCCTATTCCCCCTCCAGTCCCACCCTCCCACCCTCAACCCCCCATCCTCTTCCCTTTTTTTTTTCTTTTAAGTTTAAGGTATATCTTATTTCCCCCTACAGTTTCCCCTTTCAGTCCAACAAATGGCTCTTTCTCTTATAATAACAAATACAGTACAGTACAACAGAGGTAATTAGGCCACAGTTATGAGGGTTATATGGCTTAACATACATTCCCAATGACCAGTCCTTATGTATTTGGTACCTGACTTTAACATTCTACTATCTAAACATCTCTATAAGTTTAAAGGTTTATATCTGACTCAACATTCATACTAACTTGCAACACAATTTTAAAAGTATCTTCTTAGATCTATAACACTCTCTTGACTCCTAAACAACTCAAAATTAAATTATGAGACTCTAGCTATCTGTTCTTCAACCACCTCAGAGACCTGAGAGGGATAAATATATCTGATTTTATAGGAAGTACAGGGCCTGTAGCTTCCCAAACTAGGAAATGACATACCTGTGGCTGCCTGGACAGTTCCCATTTTCTCTCCATACATTACAGCATCGATCTTCAGTCATTTGGCCCCGTTTCTCTGACAGACATTGACTGTAGAGCAGGGGTTATGAAGGACTTACCTGCCTTGTCTTGGCAGAGCTAGGCTGTTGACTTACCTGCTTCCAGGTTTTGTCCTTTTTGGACAGCATTCTGTCTACAGTTGGGGCAAGGGGCTTTTCCTACCAAGAGATAGGCTTGCGACTAATTCAATCATCTCCCACTGGAGATTCTTCGATGCTCATCTTCTACTTGGAGGAGAATAGGGGGTGCTGTCAGGAGTTGATATGTCTTGATATAAAAAAATCTGAAGTTACGAAAACATCTTTGAATGCCATATTCTGCAGAACTCTTGAGGTTTTTGAAGAGGCCCTATCTATCTCTTATATTAGGGTAAGCAGATGTTGCTTGTCTCTTGCCGGTTTATTTCTGATTAGCTTAGAAAGTAACTATAATAGGCTGTCATAGTACCTAACTGAATGACTGGCTTGCATAACCATTAGTTTGCATTTCTTAATTATCCTAAACAGTTTATGAGAATTAGTAGTAAAAGGCCGAAACATCACATTTCATTTTTTTTCTTTACCTCCTAACCCTTCCATCCCATTTCTCTGGGGTGGGGTGTCCTTATATAACAGTCCCTCATCTCAGTTGAGAGGTCGTATGAGGGCCAAGAGCCTCTTCATTCATTGGGGATCTACGAAGCAGTACCATCAGTGAAAAGTGTCTCGTTGCCCGGGAGAGAGAACTACTAAACAAACAACCCAATAAGCATACAATAGATAAAAAGACTAAAAAATAGAAAAAAATATAACTAATATATAAAAAATAAATAAAGAATAAAAATTAAAAATAAGAAGTCTATGTCCAAGTTCCCTTTGGTGTGTTAGTTGTAGTATTGATACCTTCTACTATATAGCTAAAATCCTACTATAAGTGAATAGATGCCATATGTGTCCTTCTGAGTCTGGGTTAGTTCACTCAGGATGAGCTTTTCTAGTTCCATCCATTTGGCTGCAAATTGCATAATTTCATTGTTCCTGATAGCTGAATAATATTCCATTGTATAGATGTACCACAGTTTTTTGACCCATTCTTTGGTTGAGGGACATCTGGGTTGTTTCCAGTTTCTAGCTATTACAAATAAGGCTGCTATAAACATAGATGAGGAAACTTCCTTATGATTCCGTGAAGAGGCATTTGGGTGTATACCCAGAAGTGGTATGGCTGGGTCCTGAGGCAGAGCTATTCCAAGTTTTCTAAGATATCGCCAGACTGACCTCCATAGTGGTTGCACAAGCTTGCATTCCCACCAGCAATGGAGTAGGGTACCCCTTTCTCCACACCCTCACCAGCATGTGCTGTCATTTGAGTTTTTGATCCTAGCCATTCTGACAGGTGTGAGATGGAATCTCAGAGTCGTCTTGAGTTGCATTTCTCTGATGATTAAGGATGTTGAGCATTTCTTCAAGTGTCTCTCAGCCATTAGGGATTCCTCCTTTGTGAATTCTCTATTTAGCTCTGTCTCCCATTTTTTGATTTGATTATTTGGTTTCTTGGCATTTAATTTCTTGAGTTCGTTGTAGATTTTGGATATTAGCCCTCTGTCAGATGTGGGGTTGGTGAAGATTTTCTCCCAGTCTGTAGGCTGCCGCCGTTTTGTTCTAATGACAGTGTCCTTTGCCTTACAGAAGCTTTTCAGTTTCATGAGGTCCCATTTATTGATTGTTGATCTCAGGTCCTGAGCTGTTGGTGTTCTGTTCAGGAAGTTGTCTGACCAATAGCTTTTAGAGTTTATTTTTCTATCCAATTGAAATTGTATATGCTCTTACCAACAACTTCCTAAGACCTACTCTTCTCCAGTCACTTGTAACCATTGTTCTCCTCTATGACTATGATACCTCTAAACAACGAATATCATTCTCCAGGTGAAAAGATGGCCTACTTTTACAAGTCAGCCCTGCCATCCATATTACAAGTTGCTAAAGGCCTACTTAAGAACTTCTCTTTCTGCAGAGAGGGAATGTTGAAATTAAAGTTAGCTATAGTTAACTCTTGATCATTTGTATTCATCTTTTCCCTGCAGCCAGGGATAAGCATATACATGCTGATGTGTTGTATATCACACACATTATATATTCACTGTCTTTCTTACCAGCTTAGTTTGATCATAGTACTACTGATGTGTAAATCAATAAGGAATATTTATATTCCATATAAAACACACTGGGCAGTGGCTGGTTTCTTGTCAGTGAGATGACTCTACAGTGACTTTGCTTGCATAGGAAGCCATCTATGAAGCCTTATATAGTTCATCAGGCTAGGGTAACAGAAAGCTATACCTGGGAGGTGCAGTACATTCATACTTAGAAGTGCCCCACATCTTACACATATATCCTGGCTTTCTCAGCACACAGCCACTCAAGGGAAACCTTGATATATGGTCTATCAATACTCAGTGTGTTCAGAGAGATCCCCAAGTGGGACCTCCTGCTGGAAGAAATATAAGATAAGATCCAGCACACGATACATTTCAATTAAAACAGAAGGGAGCTGCTGCCTCACAGAGTGCAGTGTAAAGCTACAAGATGTGTAGAGAATATAAAATTGGAAGGCGAATGTATATTAAACAGTAGTTTTCTAGATATGTACAAGAACAGGCAATGGTATTTACTCTTTACCTTCAAATCTAGGTGAAATCAGTTTAAAATAATTGACTGGTTGGTCAGGACAAAAGAAGAGATAGTCTTATGGAGGAAGAACACAGATTGTAGGGAAGGGGAAACACATCCTTTTTACCCTGGTGACATTCAGGTGGAGTGGTGGTTCTTAGACTGTTCTGGCTTTCTCAAGGCATGGTGACTCTCTACAAATACAGCTAAAAACTTAGAACTCAGACTCTTTCTGTGGGAATTGAAACTTGATTATATGCTGGTCTCTGTAGCTTATTCTGCCCCATTTCAGTTTCTGGAGCTGTGTAATTCCTGTTGTCTGGCTGCTCAGGTCCTGCTGCTAGATCCAGCTATTAGAGGCTGCGGTCCTCTGTCAATATTCTGTTAGAACTAGAATCTATACCTCTCTGTCTGTCTTCCCTTAAAACATGTAACATTTTCAAGGAAAGAGAAATTTGTGAAGATGTTCTTATCTAAGAAAACCAATCAGAGTGGCCTAATGAAAGAATATTTAAAAAATACAAAATTGGAGGGATCCAAGATGGTACCATCAATAGAGCATGGTATCTAAGTAGTAGGTGAATGAGTTTAGTCACTGTGGATTGAACGTGAGGTCCTGCAGCCCATTGTGAAACACGGAGAGCAAACACAGACTGGTCACCACTCGAAGCAGCTCACACAGGGCCCAGGAACACCACCCTGAGATCAGCCAACTCGGTCAACGTTTGGAGTTGAGTAGAATAAGGGGGTTCTGTCAGGAGCTTACATGCCACAATATCAAAAAATCTGTTGCAGCCAGTTGTCTGTGATTTCTTAGTTTTGGAAGCTGATGGCTCTGTACTTCCTGTATAATCAGGTATATTTATCCTTCTCAGGTCTTTGATATGGTTGAAGCCTAGATAGTTATAGTCTCATAGTTAAATTTTAAGTTGTTTAGGAATTAAGATGTTCTAGGTCTAAGAAGATGTTTTTAAATTGGTAATGCAAATTAGAATGGAAGCTGAGTTAGGTATAGAACTTTAAACTCATGGAGATGGTTAGATAATAGAATATTAATGTCAGTTTCCAAATATGTATGGACTGGACGTTGGGAATGTATGTTATACCTTATAACATTCATAATTATGGCCTAATTATTCTTACTGTTTTGCATTGTATTTATTGTTATAAGAAAAAGAGCCCTTTTTTGGACTAAAAGGGGAAACTGTTGGGGAAAAAAAGATATACTTTAAATTTAAGACAAAAGCAGATAGGAGGGTGAGGGAGAAGAGGGTAGGAGGGTGTGACTGAGAGGGGGAGGAGGAAGGGGATTATGTTTGAGTTATAACTTGAAATAAATAAATGTAAAAAATACAAAATTGGAAAGGTATAAAATACAAAACTCTTTTTCTTTTTGATGTTCAAATTAATATAGTCTGACATCCACATAGCAGGAGTAATTGCAGTATCTTTGGTTACTGATTAGTAACCTCTACTAAATGTGAAAAATTTCAAGTGCCATTATTGGAACACACACTTTGACTGCTTTCTCTTATTCTGATGAATCTCAAAAGACCCGATTCAATGTTGCATCCCACTTTGGGCATTTTCCTCAAACTCCAGCCAAGGCACTTTCATTACTAATGTTGATTGTCAGGACAGAAATTCAGTTTTCAAAATGCTCACTTCATGGGAAATATGCAACAAGATACTGGCAGCATGCACCTGTGATCTTATTGGATTCTTATCTACCTAAACCAATAATTTTCCCAATAAATTAAGGGTATAAATGAAAGAAAATTAAAACTAAGTTTCTGTCTTTGTGTAGGTCATTCATGAGTCACAGAACCAAAATTATCCTTTCGTTTTCTTTTAAATTTGGAACAGTAAGATGCCATTGATTGATTGCTTTGAGAAAGAAAAGAAGAATAAAATTAGTCTTGGCCATTCTAACCCATTCAACCCCAGTCGAGCTTTTCTTCCTTCTTTAACCCCTTTCCCTTCTGTTTCACTGTGTAACAAAGGCCTGAGGGGCCACCCTGATTTTGCCACAATAAAGTAGCTGCCATTGTCATCTTAATCATGTATCTAGTCTTCTTTTGGTGGTGGTGGTGGTGGTGGTGGTTTGAGGCAGGGTTCCTCTGTGTAGCAGCCCTGCTAGTCTGGAACTCTCTTTGTAGACCAGGCTGGCCTCAATCTCATAGAGATCCAATTGCCTCTGCCTCTCAAATACTAGGATCAAAGGTATCCACTTTGAGTGTAGTCTTTCAAGGGTAACTAGACTAGGCTCCTCCCTTAGCCCCCCTACCTCCTCTCTGCCCCTCCCTCAGTCATTCTCTCAGTCCCTCCCTCTATGCCTATGTGTGCCATTTTGAGTCTAAAGCCCAGTCCTAACTCTGATCCTGGGTTTAAGCAGTTTTATACTCACTGAGTTGTTGGTACAATAAAGATGTGGCCCTCATATCGGGAGTCTTATCAATCAAAAACCTGGGCTGATCAATGTATAGTACAAACAAATGCTTTCAAATTCACTAAGCTTCTTTTTCTCTCCTACAAAAGAGAAAGATTCTTGTTGCCATTATTTTGGAGGTGACTTCTGGGTTTTTCAAATGCTTTTCCTCCGTGGTGTATTTAACACTGGCCTAAGAAAGGTTAATTTTTGCTTTGAAATGATTTTTAAGAAAGGAATATAAAGCTCCAAATAGCAAACACAATAGTTGCAGGAATTGACATGATAAGATGTTGGGAATGTTGGGAGAAAATTCTTTTTGGAAAAATTTCAATATACTTTCTAAATCGGCAGCCCCTCCCTCCCCCTCTAGACAAGAAAGTCTGCAGTTTGCAGGAACACACTGGTTTAATAAAATTGCCCTTCTTCCTTCTACTAAAAGTTTACCTGCGAGAGCCCCGAACATAATAAAATCAGATTATGAAGGCAATCATATTTACTTGTAATAAATCAAATCTTGCAGACATCAGTTAAGTCTCCCTACTGCACTGGGACAATATCACGCATGCATACATCAATACCTGAGGTGTCAGAAATATATTTCATAAGTTCAGAAAAATTGCACAGACACGTGCAGCACCATTATGAGCAGCACATTTGCAATGTGAACACTATGATGTATAAAGTGGCTTTGTTCGTACATTTAATAAGCACCACGTGTCAAGCTCACAAACATAATGGAATTTGCTGGTGATTTCTTACTGTTAAATGTAGGTTATTGTTTTCAGGAGCAATATATATATATATATATATATATATATATATATATATATATATATTTCCCATGTTTTGCTAACATTATCCATTTCTAAGCACCCAACTTCCTTCCACATAACAACAGCCTCTTTAAATTAGTGAGTAAATAAATAAATAAATCCAGGCCTACTGCTGTGATATTAAATTAGACTGGGCAAAAATAACTATTGGTCTCACTCTTTGTCTGAAATTGGTGGCTATGCAAAGCTATGCTTTATCTTCTCAAGACATCTTTTATAATTAGAGAAGTCTGAACATTCACTGTCTTTCAAAGAAAGTTCTCAAAACAATATGGCATTTTCAGGTTAGCTTCATCAAACTTGCATGGCTCTTTTCTCCAATCCAATAGCTCAGATAACCAGCTTAGGCATTAGAGGTACACAGTAGAATTTGAGTTTAAAGAGTTCATTAATTTTGCAGTAGTGATTTAGGGAAATTGGTGTTGCTGTGTATCTGTGATTCAAGTAACTTTTCATAATTTTGTAGGTTTATTGTAAGGATGAATATATTCAGAAAAATTGCACAGACACGTGCAACACCATTATGAGCAGCACATTTGCAATGTGAACACTATGATGTATAAAGTGGCTTTGTTCATACATTTAATAAGCACCACATTGAGAATATCTAAGAAAATGTGTAGGGAGTGATAAAAATCAATGTAGAATATTCTTTACTTCATTTGATTTTTTTAAAGTGTTTAAAAAATGTTGAGCATGAGAGCATCCATTTGCAGGATGAGCACACTATGGATGTTGATTTTGAGGCCAGCCTGGGATAAGAACGAGACCTTGCTTTACAAAATAAAAGTGGTATTCTACACAATCTGGGTGTATGAGTTCTCACTACATTGTTATGAAGTTCGTACTCTCTAGTTGGGAAATGGTTAGGCAAACTGTAGTGACATGGAGGGAAGGCAGTAGTAGAGAAATGGACATGATGGTGGGACACATTTGCATGGATATGTACCCAGGGATGCTGGCATGTGGGATGCCCCAGACAATATCCTACCCATCAGAAAAATTCTTGGCTTTGCCTTCACTTCAAATGTTTCAAGATTCCCCATGTGTTTCTTGTGCATGCCTTTACACTCTATTCCACACTCTTCTACCTGGGCTATCCTTTCACCTCTTACCTTAACTGTATTGGCATGTACCTCAGGTGCCTTATTCAGTTTTTGAATTTAACAAAAATCTCTTCTTAAGTGAGGTTTACGAGATAAAGAGATCAGATAGCTACAAACACAAAGGATTCTGACGACGGGTCTTGCATGTTCAGGTGAATATGTGAAGACAGGTGTGACTCCTGAAAGAAGACAGTGTGGGGCTAGTGGAGGGGGTTTGAGCAGAAGCTGCTAGGAGAAAAATATTCAGACACAGAAGGAAGGGAAGACCAACAATGTTTACAATTTGTAGAAGGGGGAAATTCATGACTGTTGAATTTTGCTGTTAAAATTCTGCCCAAAGAGGTTTTTAAACACCCCTCTATAGAATCCCAGAATTTGTATTTATCACAGAATATTTTAAAATGAAACATTCCCCCCTACTTTATATATATATATATATATTTTAAATCAACATTCTCATTCACAACTCATAAAGATGCTATTTCTAACCTGCCTCCTCTGGTTCCCCAGTGCTGATTGCTATCAGTAAGAGTCGGATCTTGGAGTCTAGCTTCTGGTGTGGCCACAGAATCTGCAGCAGCCTTCTCTCCTCCTTTTTCAGCTTCACAGGTACTCTAGAGATACTGTCTGGATATCTAGAAATCTCTGACAGACCATATTGACAGTCCAGGTGCCAGGGTATCTCCCGAGGGAAACACCTTAACATTGAAGGGGGCATTAGTGATGTTCCATGGCATATCCTCCTCTCTACCCCTTTGTCTGCTTAGTGCCTGGAAGTCAGAGAGCTTGGTGGCAGGCTTCTGCTGGAAAACCTCCAATCTACGAGAACACTATCCCATTTCTGCCACACAAGTTCTTCAGAGACCCTGACATGCTGTGTGTCTGTGCCACTGGGCCTAAACCCTCACCAACTCATTGCCAATCTGACTGTCTCTACTGTTGTTAATAACTTCCCATCACCGTGCCAGGACTCAATACTGGTTAGTCAGTCTTGTTTATCTATCCAGGAAGTGTTTGTTTACCAGGAAGTGCCAGACTCTAAATCACCTACTGGAGGGGAGGTACTGGTGTGGTCATAAGAAGGAGAAGTAAATATGTTTTCTCAGGGAGAGCTGCCCCAGGTCACTGGACAGTCTCTGTGCTCACCTACCTCCACATTCCTCCTGAAAGACATTTCTCCTTTAGTTGTTAGGAGGATGAATTTTCATCATTAGTAACTGTATCTTGTTGGATTAGGAGTATTGAAAAATAAGGACACAGTCTTCCCTACTAATGTCATTAAAGCAGAGCTCCCTGGGGTAGAGCAGGGATTGCAAATGATGTTTGCTTGATAGCTAAATGGGGACAGAAAGACATTTTCTCTAACGAGTCTCTGACTATTTTAATCAGTCCAATGGAGACGTAGGGATCTCAGTGTCTTTTTCTAGATTGGCCTGAAGCCCTGTTGAAGTATCAGTTGGAGTTTGATGTATCCTAGGTGAGAGGAGACAAATTTCATTAACAGGTTTAATAGATAAAGTCCAACAGCAGGGCCAAGACGAACATCAGCAAGAGCACTGCTAAGGGAAGCCACCATGCCACTCAGTTCTGAACTGCAGACTTGTCCCAAAGTCCAGACAGGTGTCCATTAGTCTAGGCAATGAGGGTCCCTGCCTCTTGACTTTTAGCTTCTCTAATCAGCGTTGATATGAAGAAGCATAATCTCCCGTTTTCTGTATTTAAGCCTCTGGGCTACTACTCTTGGTAATTTTTTTTTTAAAGCAAATTCATCTTTTTTTTTTTAAAGATTTATTTATTATGTATACAGTGTTCTTTCTGCAGGTATATCTGCAGGCCAGAAGAGGGCACCAGATTTCATTATGGATGGTTGTGAGCCACCATGTGGTTGCTGGGAATTGAACTCATGACCTCTGGAAGAGCAGCCAGTGCTCTTAACTGCTGAGCCATCTCTCCAGCCCCTCTTGGTAATTTAAGATATATGAATACAAAGATTTTTAAGATGAGTTTTGACTCGTAGCACATCTTTTTAAAAGATCTTTATCTTAGCCACGCCTAAGATACAACTCTAAAAATTTGAAACTGGAGTTCATTTGTAAAGGCACTTAACCTATTTAAGGCCATAGAAGGATAGTTTACAATTGATCCAGATGTGTTTCTTTATGTGTTAAATATAATTCTTCTTTTATAATGTATTTGAGGCAATAATATATCTGTGCCTTTAGGTTTAAAGAAGAACATTAGCTTAAGTAAAATGCATATTCCATGGTTAACTTCTAGTACTTCAAAGGTAAATGGATGACCACACATGTAGAAGGAGGAGTAGGTGGCAGCTTAAATTTCATAGTTGCCTTGTGGACTCAAATTAAACTTTTGAATAGAGGCAATTTCTAAAAACATATTATAATATGCCTTAAATGTTTGGGAAGATTGGACAGCAGACAGTCCGTAGCAGGCTTGGAGTCTCTTGATGATTGATTCCTTTCTCAGGATCAACTTTGGACCTGACCTGCCAGTTACCATGTGAATAAATATCCTAGCTGCGGAGGTCCGTTAAGGGCTACTTCCTCCTGATCATAATAATAGAATCTGAGCTCTGCATCTGTCCTTCGGGGGACCAGAACATTTTATGCTATTATCCTCTCTATTAATTGTTAATCCAACAGGCCCTGTCAGTCATCTGGCCAGAACACCACCCCTCATGAAAGATGACTCACAAAAAGACATGCTAAAGAGATGGGAGGAATAATCACTCTTTTTTTTCTTTCTTTCTTTCTTTCTTTCTTTCTTTCTTTCTTTCTTTCTTTCTTTCTTTCTTTCTTTTTTAGTTTTTTTTTTTTTTGAGACAGGGTTTCTGTGTGTATCCCAGGCTGGCCTTGAACTCACAGAGATCCACCTGTCTCTGCCTCCCAAGTGCTAGGATTAAAGGTATGCGCCGCCATGCCTGGCTGATTAATCACTATATAATGATACAAGATAGTATAGTTTCTGAAGGCCCTCCTTCAGGGCAACTGCTTACAGATCTTCACTGCTAAGCCTGACCACTCTTCTGAATTCCAAGTCAAAAGTGTAACTTTCCCTTCTTCTTCTTCTGTCTCTCCTTTGGAGACCAAGAAAAACTTTCCTGGCACTCCAGACATCCTTACTCTTTGTCTGAAGAAAAAACAAAACAAAACAACAGCAAAACCCTATTCCTGGAGCTGTTGGCCAACCTCTATCATTGAACTTTCCTACTTTCTTGGACTTTAACTCAAAAGTCTTATCTCTCTTCCTCTTCTCCATCTTCATTCTCCCAGTAGCTGCCAAGGTTTACAGCATGTTTGCTCTATTGTTTTTCTTTCAAATTCTAATAAAAATGGTCCTCAAGCCTTCTTCTGAGTCCAGTTTTGAATTCTTTTATTAACGGGACTAAGATTCCCAGGTAAAAGCTAAGAGAGATAACAAATCAACATAGCTTCTATTCTGACCACATACCAAGCTTCATGTCACCTTCTTCTTTTTCTGTCATTGTTGTTCAACCACACAGATCCTGAGAGGTACTACAAAAATTATCTCTTTTATCATAGACTGGAGATTCAATAGAGAGAAGTTCCATGTATCTTAGGGACAAAGTTGAGTTGTAAACTTAACTCTATCTGTTTTGATTATGATTGATTAATTAATCCATTTACTAATAAAATAATTAAGAAAACTCCTTGCTGATAAGATAATTAATAAAGGAAATGTAGGGGTATTTTGTTGTTGTTCACAAAATTCAATGGAATACAACCTTAAGATTTAAAGTTTTTGTTGGATCTCAAATCCTTTCCTTGCAGGCTAACAATAAGTAAGCACCGCAAAGAAAATTTTGGTGCCAGATCATTTAGTAAGCCAGTTGTATGAATGATGGTCTCGATGCTTATGGACTTTATAGTTTACCTATTAAAATCATCAGACTTGATGTGATGGTATTGGGAGGTAGAGTCTTTAAGTTATGGGCTGGAGTACTTCTGAACTGTATTAGTGTTACAAAAGAAATGTGATAGTACTATAAAAGATGTCTGTATTAGTTACTTTTCTTTTTTATGTTTATTTATTACTTCAAGTTGCATCTCCATCACAGCCTACTCCATTCACCCCTCCCAGTCTCATCCTCTCCCCCTTCTCCCACCTATTCTACTCCTCCAGTGTGGGGTGCCCCTACATATCAGCCCTCCCTCAGTTCAGCAGTCATATGAGGGCTAAGAGCTACCTCTTGTCCTGGGGGCCTACATGGCAGCTCCACTAGGGCAAAGTGTCCCTCTAACAGGTAACAGAGTCTATGTTCCTGTTCCTTTCAGTCTGTTGGTTGTAGAATAGTTATCTTGTACTATAAGGCTAAAATCCAGTTGTAAGTGAATATAGGCCATGTGCCTCTTTCTCGGTCTGGGTTAGCTCACTCAGGATGAGCTTATCTAGATCCATCCACTTGGCAGCAAATTGTATGATTTCCTTGTTTCTGATGGCTGAGTAGTATTCCATTGTGTAAATGTACCACAATTTTTTTTTATTCATTTGTTGGTTGAGGGACATCTGGGTTGTTTCTAGTTTCTAGCTATTACAAATAAAGCTGCTATGAACACAGTTGAGGAGATATTCTTGTGGTTTGGTGAGGAATCATTTGGATGTACACCCAGGAGTGGTATGGCTGGTTCTTGAGGTAGAACTATATCAAATTTTCTAAGATATCACCAGACTGATTTCCATAGTGGTTGTACAAGTTTTAATTACTTTTTTATTTCTGTAACAAAGCACCACGACCAAGGCAACTTATAGAAGAAAATGTTTAATTTGGCTTAGGATTTCAGAGGGTTAAAACACATGATGGTGGAAGAAAAGCTTGGCAGTGGGAACAGCTGGAGAGCTCACATTTGATCTGCAGGTAGGAGGCAAGAGGGAACACTAGGAATGGCACTTCATTGCCATGTGTCAGGGTTAGGGTGAGGCAGCATCGGTCTCTTAATCCCCTGAGTCCCTTCAGCTTCTTTAGCTCTTGTACCAGGTAAGGGGCTGAGTTGGTAATGAAGTGGATGTTCTCTTCCAGGATCCTCACAAGCAAGAATCAACATGGCTTCAATCCATATCAGTGCCTTTCGGTTCATGCTTCTTGTCTAGCTTCTCCTTGTTCACCACACAGGAGAGTATGGTGAATTATATCAACACAGGAAGGAATGTGAAGTCTTACCCTGGTGCTTCAGAATGTTACTTCATATAAACTTGAAGTCTTTACACAGGCAAATGGTTAGGAGGAAGTCAAAAGACTCATTCTTTTATAAATGGAGGACATCTGAACACAAAGTTATGTACAGAGAGATGGCTTGGGAAGACTGCCACATGAACGTAGAGAACCAGGTTGATCACTACAAGTCAAGAGATGTCAACATTTGTTGATAAGACACCAGAACAAGGTGGGGTGCCCCTTGTTTCCTCTAGTCCTCAGAAGGAAATAGCTCTTCTGAAGCCCTTGACTATGGACTCAGCTCTTGAGCTGTGAGCCAAGTGATTCCTCTTACTCTAGGCCTTCTAGAGGGTGTGGTATGTATTATGGTAGCTTGTGGACTTGAAGCTCAGCAACAGAGTCAAGGACGAGAGAGTTTCAAAGGTTCCTTCTTCAACTTCTCCATTCCCCTGCAATCAGTTCTCTGGCACAGTTCCTCCCTCAATGGTTCTGCTTCTCCGAGCCCTAGCAGATGGAAAGGAAAAAAGAGTTTAAAGTACAGTTGCAGCAAAAGTGGGTAGTACTGCTGAGAAATACTAATTCTGAAGAGTAATAAGGCTAGGATGTGCACACAGAAACCGAACCTGAATCTTACTACAAAGACCTGGTGGCTCAGAGTGAAGGGTTCTCTCTCTCTTCCTCTTCACTCTGGCCACATGTGCTTCTGTTAAGTGTGTTACTGGCAATGTCCTGTTTTCACTGTTTAAAGGTTATTTTTTTAAAAACCAGTCAACAAAGAAACCCTAAGCAAGTGCCCTTTCAAAGAAGTTGGATACATGTTGTTTAATATCACAACTTTATTAGAAAAAGAATCAAGTCATGCAGATGCCCTTCATGAAAGAAAACACTTCCAGAGTCCTTCTGACTAGGAGTAAGCACAGTTAACTTTTTTTTTTTTTTTTTTTCTCAACATACTCAAGCCCAGTGTTTGGTCAGCAGGGAGAAAAGAAACCAAGGAAGAGTATTCTAGAGCTAGTTCAAATCCCTACACTAAGACCTTTTCTTAAGGAAAATGACAAATTTCCATTGAGGTTTAATTTCCTGGGATCTTTTATTAAGGCAATTAAAGTTGTTTTTTCCTGAAAATTCAAAATTGTTTTGGATCCATGCTGAGGAACACCTAATTGTTACTAAACCATAAACCTAACAATAAAAGTATGTCTTAAGATACTTTTCCCCTAGGGGCAAGTGTATTTGTATCTCAGGACCTGCCTTTTAATTATTAGCATGTTTTAATGCAGCAGTTGGAACATTATCATCGTCTGTTGTCTAATCCTTTCTTTTTAGATGGACATAGGTCAAAGGTCAAATGTTCATGAGACTATCTGTGATACGGGGGCACCGTCTGTGGTGCATTTTGCTTGGGAAAGCAAATGTTTCAGGTCATCTCTAGGCTACTGCTCTGCTGTCCTAGGTTAGGCCGTCAGTTCAGCTTTAACTGCACACACCTACAATCCCATGCAGATTTGTGAGGTTTAATATCTTTTCCAAGGTGGAGCACGAGAGAAAAATTTCATCAGCCCAGGCTTGCAACACCTGGCTATGTTAAGCGACTCCTGGAATTACTTCCTCACCTGACACCACATAACTTATTTATATTAACATGGATAGCTTTGATGTAGAATATTCATCATTTTGTCAAATTCCATTTCCCCTCTTTATCCGGTTCTGCATGCTGCAACCAATATAATTATCTGGTACATCCATTTAAACACATGACAAGCCTCCTGTAAGGAGATTCCCTACAGAAGGGATTTTTTTTTCTTTTTAATAGTCTTCTCTCTTTCAGTGTCTTTTAAAAATATTAAGATAGGGGGTAAAAGATTATTAAGCTACTTTCTCCAAGAGATCTTTGATAGAGTAACAGTAATTGGATTGTTTTAACTTTCTGATGCAAATTAGGTTATTTGCTTGGATAGTCAAAATAGTGAGCTTAAAGTTAGCTGCAGGGGGTTACATAATTATCGTTGTTAAGAATAAAATATTTCTGGTTAAGGAAATCACAGACTTTTTTTTTTTTTAGAAAGAGGAAACAGGGAAGGAAAAATTGTGTGCACATCAATCAGAGAGCTGGTAAGCAGAGTCAGTCAGTTACCTCAGGAACCAGAGAAAGGCAGGATGGAGGTGGGATGGGGGAACAAGTGAGTAGGCACAAGGAACGTAGCTGAGTGACAAGGTTCACATATGAGCAAGCCAGAAGGTACCAAAGAGACAAAGTTGTACCTCCGTGAATCTTCAAGCTACAGTATTTGAACCAAGTGATGAATTCTCCCATTCTGCACAGCAGCTCACCTTGTACATGGGACAGACCAGTCACAGTTTATGTGGAGTAACATCTACTAGTAGTTAAAATCAGGACAAGTGACAGCTAAGTATACGTACCCATTTTGCTGCATAATGTGCTGAATTTCATACTTTCTTAAGAAATGAAGTTAACAAAGCAGTAACTAACATAGCATTTAATAAAGTACATTTACTTTGATGGAGAGGCCGTTGCCAGGGTTGTTTGTGTGGGAGCAGACAAATTGGTTAGCATCCTAGATGCCTGGCTGTGGCTCCTGATTCTGTTATCAATGTCTGTTGTTATTTACCACAAATAATCAGTTAAAAGACCCTGTTTCTATAGCTATAAAATAGAAAACCTGAGGAGGTCAGTAAGTCACTATTTCCCTAACTTAGTTTTCAGATAGACTAAAAGGTTCCGGCAGAAATCTTTCCTGGAAGCTGGGCCTGGAAGCTCATGCTTATAACCCCAGCACTTGGGAAACGGAGGCATGATGATCAGAAATTCAAGGCCAACTGAATCTACATAGTTAGAGACCCTGTCACAGACTAACAATCAAATGAAAGCAATCTTTCCTGCCACCTTAGAGCTGGTCTACATGCAACTGTGGTGAGAGCAGAGCCTTGGAAGCTGGTGATGCCTCCTTTTCCCAGTCCACCCATTTCTACACCCCAAGGCAGCTTCTCAGAGGTGCCTGCCTGGGGAAGCAGCCACACTTCAGTGGGTAATTTCTGTCCTTCTTGTCTCCCCTCTCAGGCTATCAGGCTGACTTCCTGGTTTAAGGCAAGGGTCTTGCCTTGCAAAGTGCTTTCTCATTGCTTTCATCTCTCACTTTGGTTATGTTCGGAATTTCCTTTTCTCTTGTTTTTGCCTCTTTCCAATCACCATTAAAACCATCCCGTGCCATAGCGGCACATTGACTCACCTTTGTTAATCTAATTTCTCTGGGACTTCTGTGATTTAGAATGCAGCTCCACAGCTTGGGAGAACCTTTTCTGGATCAACATAGATCAACCTCGGGCTTTTCTACATGCTGTGGATTTCAGGCCACTCTCCTGAGTAGATGTGGATGCTGTATGACCCCAACTCCTTGTTTATGAAATGAAATAACAAATAGCCAATATATCAGTAGTGTCTCCAGTTAAAACGGTTTTTCTCATTATTTCAATCATCACCATTAGGAAATTGAATAATTATAATGAAAATTTGTAGTATAAGTAAATTTCATATTTATATTTTAAATTTATTTTTGGATCTCATACATATATGCATTCATAATTTTAAATGCCTTGCAGCTTTTCAAGACTCAAAAGAACTGATATCTTTTTATGGTCTTTCCCCTTATTTTTGATTTCTGTCTTTGCACATGGCTATTACTCCCTTTGAGTTTTTTGGTATTGGCTTCCATATTGCTAAATGACAATTGCATTTACTTTTGATACTTCTTTTAAATTTTCTATGGGGGAGGGTGTATATGTGCCATGGTATGAATGCAGACATCCGAATGTACAGGAGTTAGTTCCTTCCTTCCACCATGTGAGTTCTAGGAATTGAACTCAAGTTTTCAGGTTTTACAGCAAGTACTTTTATCCACAGAGCTGCCTCGTCAACCCAGTTTTGGTATTTTCTCAATATTTAGTTGCCATACTCAGAATCCAGAAAAGCAGAGTGTTCCCTCTAGCCTGTTAATACAGTGACATCACAATTTCTATGTAGGTAGGCATTGTGTAATTCAAATGCTGATTTCTATACTTCCCGATGTCTGGTTGCAGTACTTGTTCTAAGAATCTCTTGTCTAAATATTGTGTGAACACTGCTCTTCAATTGTCCCCTGATATGCCAATAAAGCAGTTTACAGTCAGTCACTGAGCAGGGAGAGAATAGAGCTGGACTTCCTGTCCTCCAGGGAAAGACGAGTTAGAGGAGGAAGTAGGGCATTTAGACACAGGCAGAGGAGTGGGAGACATCAGGAGAGAGCCAGCTGAAGCAGGAAATCCACTTTGTGCAAGTATCTCTGGGATTTATGCTGGGAGGAAGCCAGATTAGTTTATGGGGTTAAAAGTAGAGTAATAACTGCTCAGTTCTTATGTTGTAAAGCTTGTTTAACAAGCTTCAATAGAGTCTCAATTATTTGGATGATAGTTGGGTAAACTGTGAGACAAACACAATTATACAGAGTTACAGTGACATTTCTATAGTGACCAGTGGCCTGGTTATAGCTCTGCAAGAGCTGCTTGTGGTTGAACCTTGTAACACATGAATAGTTTTAGTTGAATTTTTTTTTTTTTTTTTTTTTTTTTTTTGCTGGACTTAGTAATTGTCTCATCTCTTTATTGTTCCAGTTTTCTGAATTCTTATCTTTTGCCTTCAATTTTGCTTCAGAGAAACTAATTACCATATTAACTTCTAATGTTTTCTGCCATGTTTTGAGTTCTTCCACTTTGGCATATTCGGCAATTACTTCTGAGCCATAGATAATGAAATTTCATACTATTGATGTGGTTATTTTTAATCTGAAGATTTATAGATCATATTCTAAAATATGAGCATTAATGTTTTTCACTAGATATTTTTTCTCTTATGCTTTTTTTGCCTTTATGGAAATTTTATTATTTACATTTAGAATCCTTTGACACTGTTTAATATACTTATATATTTGATTTTCCATTTCCCATTTCTTTTTTTAGTTTGCTTAATTTTGTTCCAATTTTTGGTTGTTGAAACAATCCAGAATCATTTTCTAAGAGTTAATGATTTTTAGTTAGCCATATCCACACTTAATTTTTGACAATTTTCCTTATAAAGATTGTTAGGAGTATTGCTTTTTGGATAAATAACTGGCATTATGTTTATCATTTTGATAGCTTATGTTAATGCTTCTAAAAATTGCATTTTAATAATACAATTTATTCTTCTACATTAGTGTCCTGATTTCTTTTCTTTTCTTTCTTTGTTTCTTTCATTTTTTCCTTCCTTCATGACTCATGCAAGTTTCTTGATTTCTCAGTCTTTTCTTCCTCCTTGTTTGCTTTTATCATTAGTTTCTGACTTCGTAAAATCACTGCTAACCATTATCTCTCTCACTTATATTTGAGGCATTAAAGTTGTTTAGAAAGTCTGTGTTGTGAAAAGAGTTTGTCAGACATTTTACAGGAATAGCTTTGAAAAACATTTTTATTATTTTATGCATATGTGTTTGCCTGCTTCTATTTCTATACACCTCATGGTCATAGAGGCTAGAAGAGGGAGTCAGAGCCACTGGACTGGAGTCAGAGACTTTGTGAGCAGCCATGTGTTGGGAATCCCAGGGCCTCTGGAAGAGCAGCTAGTGCTCCTATTCGCTGAGTCACATCTCCAGTCCCAGAGTTCTTTAGAGTTCCCCAGCTATTCTTTTTCAGTGTGGTGATCTTGCTCTAGTAAGATCTGGAAGTCTTCTTAGGAGTCTAGGTTTGGTTGTCATCCTTCTCTGTGCTAGTAGAGGTACAGATATTGTCAGTAGCTCTCTTTTTCTTGACTGTTGTCTACTCTCTTGTTTCCTCTGTACCTGGTGACCTCCAGTCTCTGTTTCCAGGCAGCGTTCCCAAAGTGCAGGTTTCTTACCCTTAAACCTTCATGTAGATATTTAGTGGGATGGATTTAAGAAAAATTGGTTTTGTAGTTATCCCAGGCCAAAAACAAATTCTACTTGTTCAAAATTTACTAAGGATTTTAAGGTGACAGACACAGAGGATTGAGCCACGTGGGGAGCCCTCCTATATGTAAAGTTTTCTGCAGGTGTGCAGGTTATACATCTGTTAGTGTTTTCATAGAATAAGGTATCTAGTTCTTATTAACTAATCCTACAACTAAATCTCCATTTTGCTTTCCAATTAGCAGTTCTGATTTCCCAGAGGCACCAGCACTTTTGCTGTCTGCTTGTCTCCTTCCTAAGGCTTCTTCCATAATGCTAGACTTTGGGTGGTCTCTGCCATTCTTCTGTCAGGGAGTCTGAGAAATAGGGTGACATTATTCTGTCACTCATATGTTGCCTTCCCTTCTTCTGCTTTCCTGGAGTTTTGTCTTACTTTAATTTATCTATTTTCTCTCATCGTCTGGTGTTTTGGAAAAAAGTTGAAATAAACACTTGCCTTACATCTTCCATATTTAATAAGAAATATGAAACTTAGTTTCGTTTCTCACTACATTTTCTCTGTTCAGTTTTGTTACAGATTTATACTTACTAAAGGGTAGAATCTTTATTAGCTTAATAAAGTATTATGTCTAAAAAAGTATTTGACAGAAAAGTTGAAAAAGCAGTAATAAAGGTTTTCCCTAATAATGACTGACATATGAAATCATCTTTAATGGAAGTTTGATTTCTCTAGTGAATATGTAAGGGCTTCTGAAATAGCAGACTCGTAAAGGGCATTTGATGTCAGTCTCAACTCTCTACCTGTGGGAAACACCTGGCAGACAGCACGTGGTTCTTGGCAAATAAGAAAGCATCCTGTATGTGTAATTAGTGAAAGCCCAGGAAACTAGAAAGGCCTTTTGACTTGGCATTGCTTCTCAACCCCTTTCAGCTACTGGACACTGGACACTTTGAAAGATGCTAGAAAGACCAGGGTTGAAGTGGGCGGAGACCAGTTGGAGGGCCACAGGCCCAATGAGAGACAAGCAGACAGTGCCCTGCTAAGGGGCATGACTCCAGAGACCTTGAGAGAGTGCTCTGTGAAAGGATGTGACCAAGGACTGAGAGAGAACCCACAAGCTGTGAGTTACCTTGAGAAATCCTGAGAGACAAGTGACCACGGAGGGACTGTTATTATGGTGTTCCTGCAGACAGACTGTTGATCCACAAGGACCCACAGCTTGGTATCCTTTGAAAAGGGTTTGGGTTGTTTCTTAGGTAACAGATGTTTAGGTACTAATAAATATAGTTTAATAAAATTTATGGTTATAATTGTGGTTTTTGAGATGTGTTTTCTCTATAAAATATATAGAATTTAATCATTTAACAGTCAATGGATGTTTCCTATGGGTCTGGTACTGCTCTGAATACTTGATTATATAACATATTTGTTACAAATGTAACTGGATTTGGTATAATTTTTAGCTACACAGAGGGACTATAGAAGAAATCAGATCTGATTGACTCACTGTAAAGCTGAACAAAGGGAAGCCCTGAGAGACCTTCTATATTCCAAACTTGTGATGTTCAGTCTCTGTGGTTAGCTGCCTTGTATCCACATGTTGATCCCTGTACAGGAGTGACTATTGTAGATGCTTTAAAAATAAATCATAAGTTCTGCTGACAGATTTGGAACCTGTGGAGACCAGGATGGTGTTGCTCAAGAGCAAGCAGTTCCTGATGGAGCTGACCAGGCTTTTCCAGAAACACAGGTCATTGGGCAGCGTGTCCATCACTGGGAAGAAGTATGATGGTCGTACCAAACCCACTCCTGGAAGAGTTCTGTGGAGGCTCTCGAGCTCACAGAAAACAAGTGTCCATTAGGAACCATGGATAGGAAAAGGAAGATCAGCACCGTGGGAGTTCCAAAGAAGTGAATAAATTTCAGATGGTTTAGTCAAATCTAATAAGAGCTATCATGGATGGGCTGACGAAGAGGGTCAAGAAAAGCAAGATCAAAAAGACCAAAACAGCACGGTGACAGGTGAGGCTGCTACTAAGCAGCTGCAGAAGTGGAATTCTCCTTTTAGTGCTGTTTTGGCACCCTCTGTGTGTGACTGTTTTCATGTAAGGGTCCTTAAAGAGGGATGAGTTCGGGTGTTAATAGGGTATTTGTTGAAAGAAGCCAGTTCATTTTAGATCTGTGGTATATGCCTGGGTATTCTTAGATTCCAGTCTTAAAGTCTCTAGTCAGCTTTCTAACAGTAACTACTAACTCTAGAATGACACAGTTAGTGGTTTTTGCCTTGTCTTTGGAACTAATGTAGTAGAAACCTTACCAGCTTTGGTAAGAGTCAGGTTATATTATAAACAAACAAACAAACAAACAAATAAATAAATAAATCATGACCAAAACTATAAGCTATAATAACATAGTTACACTATGTATAAATGTAGTTGATTCAGTAAGGTATGTGACAGTGGATATATTCCACAGTATATGTATGCTAGGCAAATGCTCTATCTCTAACCTATACTTTCGACTCAACATTAGCATTCTAAACATTAAAAAAACCCTAAAATTATGGAGAAAGATATAATTTGTTCTTTGCAAAACTCAAATGGAAGTTGTGCACAACTATATTGCCTTGGGAAACAGAAAATCTTCCTCCAGTTAGTTTTTGGGGACATCAGTGGTACTCTTAATGTGGCTGTGGCTAAGCTGCAGAGGAAAGCTTTAAGTAAAAGCTAGGCCAGGCTTTTGATGGAAACAGCTATTGAGGAAGTCTGCAAGGCTGGATCATCTGGGCCACTCGTCTTCTTTGGTGTCTGATTCTGTTTTCTGTTGAGGTTTCCGTTGTCCAGTTGTCCCTGGGTTCCTTGAATGGATGCTTTAAATCTCCTGGAAAGATAAGAACAGAGCCCTGCCCTAATCCTAACTCTGGGACAATTATATTTTGGGGGGTGGAGGTCAGGTAAAATATTTCTCCTGAAGCAAATTTGGTTTTTTGACAATATATAAAGTATTATCTTTCAATCTGGACTAAGGAAGAAATTATTTTGTTATTTTGGAGCTAAACAAGCCTTAGTGTATACATTTTGAGATCTCAAAGGACAATTTGTTTGTATTGAGTAGGCCTTTTGTAAGTAGCTTTTAAACTTAGGTCCTTCCAAAACCTATGTGTCTGTCTCTGCATTCTAATTATTGGGATCAAAGACCTGTGGTTCCCATCTGAAGGGGTTAAAGATGTGCTCCAACACTCCTGGATCGAAGTTTTTCTCTATTTAGAGTTTGTTTTGCATCAGGCTGACCTTGAGCTCTGAGATCTGCCTGTTTCTGTCTCTAGTGTGTTGGGATTAAGGGTTTACTCTTCTTGAATGATGGGATTAAGGGTGTGCACCATCACCACCCTGCTCCGTGTAACTCTAGAATTTATAAGACAACTAACTCTATGGTGCTCCTCCCGTCTCTGCTGAAGTTAAAGGCATGGGTTAACACCACACATTTCATGTATTTTACCTTAGCTCTAAGTTTTTTCGACTCTTGGAGGTTTATAAAACCAGGTTGAATGGCTGTAACCTTTATTTTATTTACGGTGTTTTAAACCTGTTACCTGCTTTTTTTTTTATATAGTCTACAACCACAACAACTCAAAATCGCTAAGATCGTTCAGCTCCACACACTGCCCCAGCCAGAACTTCAGTAAAGCCTGGAAGATCAGCTTCTGTCTACAAACTTCTTAGGACATCTAAAGAGCTGAGCACAAAAGGACTGAACATAAAAGGATTGTATTAACATTTTAACCATGTTTCCATTCTGGTTTGGGCCCCAAACAGGTTTACTATGACCTAAATAAGCAGGAAGTCATTTTAAGAGAGCGACATCCCATGCCCAGAGGGTGGGGAGGGTGTTTCTCCCCCACCCCTTTTTGGTTATTTGATGGATAACAGAAAACTTTGTTATTTAGGGGAAGCGACTACAAGCTGTTAAATGGGTTTTGGAGGTTAGACCCAGGGACTTCCTTCTTTTTCTTTTCTGTATCCTTCTTTCTCTCCTATGTAGGAGTGCACAGACTCGAGAAAAATGGGACATAGACATAGTATGGGAAGGACCAAGAAGAAGGGACAGATTATTGAATATGCCCTTATACCTTTGTATATTGATACAAAATTAGTATTATATTTGACCATTGTATATTGTGCAAAATTAAGATTGTATTGGACTACATCGGTATTGATCTTTGTATATTGATACAAAATTTAGATTATAGTTGGCCACAATGGTATTGACCCTTGTATATTGATGTAATATTAAGACTGTATTGGGCTACATAGGCATTGATCTTTGTATATTGATACAAAATTAAAGGTAATGCTTCTTAAAGGTATTGTACCTAGTGATACTTAAAAATGAAATGTGAAGCTCTGGCCTCTTGATACCAACTGTCTTAAACCATTTAGGATAGTTAAGAAATACAAACTCCTAGTCATGCAAGCATGTCATTTTGTTAGCTACTATGACAGTCTATCACATATATTCTCTAAGCTACTCAGAAATCAAGTTAAGAGATAAGCAACATTTGCTTATCTAAATACAAGAGATAGATAGGGCATCTTCAAAAACCCCAAGAGATCTGCACAATATGGCATTTAAAGATGTTTTCTTAAATTAAGGTTTTTTTGATATCGAGACATATCAGCTCCTGACAGCACCCCCTATTCTACTCCAAGTAGAAGATGAGCATTGAAGAATCTCCAGTGTGAGATGGTTGAATTAGTGGCAAGCCTATCTCTTGGCATGAAAAACCCCATGCTTCAACTGTAGACAGACTGCTGTACAAAAAGGACAAAATTTGGTAGCAGGGAAGTTGACAGCCTAGCTCTGCCAAGACAGGGTAGGCAAGTCCTTCATAATTCCTGCTCTACAATCAATGTCTGTCAGATAAACAGGACCAAAAGGCTGAAGATTGATGCTGTAACATATGGAGAGAAAACAGGAACTGTCCAGGCAGCCACTGATATGTCATTTCTTAGTCTTGGAAGATGCAGGCCCTGCACTTCCTACATTATCAGACATATTTATTCCTCTCAGGTCTCTGAGGTGGTTGAAGAATAGATAACTAGAGTCTCATAGTTAAATTTTGAGTTGTTCAGGAATCAAGAGGGTGTTCTGGATCTAAGAAGATGTTTTTATAATTGTGATGCAAGTTAGTATGAAAGCTGAGTCAGATATAGAACTTTAAACTCATGGAGATGATTAGATGGTAGAATGTTAAAGTCAGGGCCAAATATGTATGGACTGGACATTGGGAATGTATGCTGGGCCATTTAACTCTCATAAATGTGGCGTATTTATTTCTGTTGTTTTGTATAGTATTTACTGTTATAAGAGAAGGAACCATTTGTTGGACTGAAAGGAGGAGCTGTTGGGGGGAAGAGGGTGGAAAGGTGGGACAGGAAGGGGGAGTAGGGAAGGGATTGTGACTGAGATGTAACTTGAAGAAATAAAAAAATAAAGTATATATATATATGTGTGTGTATATATATACATATATCTATATCTATATCTCTCTCTCTCTCTCTCTCTCTCTATATATATATATATATATATATATATATATATATATATAAATCCAGACCAGGAAGGTAGCAGCTGCTGGAACTTCAGGTTTTAGAAGCACCAGGCAAGTTTTTCCTGAGTCCTCAGATGCTCTTTTGATAATACGTGAAACATTCTAAACAGAAAAAAAAAAATTAGAACTCCTGAAAGCAAAAAGCAATGAATAATTTTCAGGGTCATTTCTTGCCCTTTTGCTCTCTTTGCCATGCTAACCAAGGACAAATGTAGAGTAGAGTGAACTATCTTCATGATACATAGTATAGGAACTGTACTAAGTGCTTCCCTCTCCTACATCTGTTCTTCTTCTGGAATCTTACAGTGACACTCCTGCAGATAGATGCTTGTAGATATAGGGGCTCAAGTGGACAGATAAAGATCAACACATGTGCAGGAACCACACTTTACACACCCCTTTCTCCCATTCTAAAGATTAGTTTCAGTCGAGTATACATACAAAGATCACGTGCTCTGTGAGGGTTTTTCCCCACTGTACATTTAACTGGTTGATTTCCTTTCTAGTTTTGTTGACAACTCATGCTTACTACTTTGAAAAAGTGGGATGAGGAATTAATATTATTAACAAAGGTGGTATGAAACAGGAGCATCAGAAATAACTGGACTCCATGTATACAGGGTCAAAAAAGCGTTTTGGCTGCGGTTACTTATATTTGACCCCTGATAGGAAGTCATAAGCACAATATGAGGAAGCATTGGGTTTAGCACAACATGTAATAAAAAGGCCATCACTGACCATTCTTAATTTCCCCTGATAACTGTTCTCCTACACAAAATAAGCAAGCCCTCCTGCAAGAGAACTCCACTGCACAAAATCCTAGTTCTTACAACAGAATACATCATTATCCCTAGGAGAGCTCATAGTCACAAGGCTGAACTATCAAGAGAGAGGAGCAAAGATGAACTTGAACACTCTTTGTTTGCTCACATGCATGGGCCATTTTCAGAAGTTCCAAAATATCTTGCTCGACGAAGAGGACTATCAAGAGACCATGTCTCCTAGAAATGACAGCGAAGCCATACTCGTGATACCTTAACAACATGGCTGTCTAAACAAAACCTAAACAAGGATGACAATAGTAGACATTCTAACATGGGAGGGGGAGAGCTCACCAGGCCCTACCCCTAAACAAAACAAAACAAAACAAAACAAAAAACCCCCCAAACTATAGCCAACTAAGGAATGATGAGAGCTTTAGAAATAGTCTTCCTCAGAGAAGAGGCCCTATTTGGTTGCCTAATACCAAGTGGTCAGCCCTGAAATCATGTACATACAAGTAACACAAAATAGAATGGGAGGTTCTCTTTATGCATTATGTGTTTATATAACAACAGTTAAAGAAAAAAGTAGCTAGAGACTATGAGTTTGAGAGAGAGAGAGAGAGAGAGAGAGGGAGAGAGAGAGAGAGAGCTGGGGTGGGGAGCTGGGGGAAGGGAGTATATAGTAGGGATGAAAGGGAGGAAAGGGAAGGAGGAGATAATGTGATTATATTTTAATTTCAAAAAAATTTAAAAATATAGCTTGCTTGAGGAAGAGGAGTAGCAGGAATGGAGGCAGAAGAGGAAGATGAAAATAAAGTTGATCAAAATGCATTATGTACTTCTATAAAAATGCCACAAAGAAACCTGTTAGGCATAATTAATATATGCTAATAAAACATATTTAAAGATTCCCACTCGAAAGCTTTTGGCTCTTCCTGAAATCCCAGTACTGGGGAGGCAGAGACAAAATGATCCCCAAGCACTCCAGGCCAGCCTGGGCTACATAGTGAGCTACAGACTAGCCTAGGCTGCATAAAGAAACTTGGCATCAAAAATAAAATAAAATAAAATAAAATAAAAATTTAAAAATAATCTTTCTTCATAGTTGAAACCTCTAATGAGAAGCCCAAGGACTCCAAAACAGCAGAACTTGGAGAATTCACCAAAGGAGCTGTGGGAATGTGAGATTGCATGAGAAAAATCAACAAGTGGAGTTGACATCAGCTAGGTCCCTTTTTTTTAGTTGATCAGCAGGACATGCCCTTGTTTAGAAAAAAAACTGGTCATGAGGCCACCTTCTATGTTTTTTATGTTTACGTTTTTTACTTAGTGACTCATATTTCTTCACTAACCACAGGAATAATATGTGGACATAGAACAAAGAAGAAGTGTGTGAAGCCAGTGAGAGGCTTAAGGAACTTGCTGCCCAGTTTGATGACCTTAGTAAGATCCTGAAAACCTGCATGATAGAAGAAGGGAACCAACTCCTACAAATTTTCCTCTGACCCCCATAAATCTGTGTGGTTCTCAACGAACACACACATAAGAAAGTAAACATAATTTATTGTTCTTTTAAAGGCATATGGATGATAGATAGCATTTACCCAGGAGAAGGAAAGAATATAGAAAGAGTGAAAGAGAGAGCAAGATTATGACTGGCTAGGATCAGGATATACATATAACTAAGACTGTGACCAAGTGAACTCCAGAAAGGCCAGAGCTAAGCACTGGTAGGAAAACAATATTCTGTGGCTTTAAAGTCAACTGGCTGCTACCAGAGCTAGTCATTGCATAGGCTGGGTATTCATGTCCTTTAAATCAGGATAAGTATAGTTCAAAATTTAAAAACTAACTATTCACGAAAAATTAACAAACCTCTCGCAGGCTCAGTGGTGTTCGTCAGGAGTGTAAAATCTCGGACTCTTCCCTGGTTATTACTGATCCCTCAGCAGAAGACTCCTCAGTTCTGGTTCCTGAACCACACTTTTCGTCTTGAAACTCACTTGCACTAGGATAAAGTGGATTATTCAGGGGGATGTTGCATACAGCAGGCTATGTCCCTGTTTAGGACCCTTGAGATTAAGGAGCCCTAATCCCTTATGATGTGCGGTAGGCAAACCTACCCTTAGCTCCAGAGGACACATCGTCTGTCTTCCAAGGTTGTTAGTATGCCAACATTCTTGAAAATACAGCCTGGGACCAAAAGACATTAAGAAGATTAGAGAATGTGGCCCTCTGAAAACATTAGAGGACTACTATACTAAATATTCTGAGCCAGGATCAGCTAGTCTTCAAAGAGAACCTGGAAACAGCATTTGCCAGTTTGTCAATTTTTCTTTCCCATGTGAAATACAGGCAGGTGCTGATCAGAACAGGAAAGGTCACTGCTGGGCCTTCAAATTTATGCTTCATATGGCTTAAGAATTTGCAACAATCTCAGCTACATAAATAGTTTTGATCTTTCTGATTGCATATGACTGACTGCATATGTATTTATGTATCCAATAAATATAGGTATCTGAGAATTACAATGCCAAATGTTTGCAAGTGCCGGCAGATTACCTGAGCTTGAAATGGACCCTATGTGAGCTATGGGTGAGTTTCTCAACCTAAGTGCTCTTTATATTAGTGACCAGGTACCTTTTGCTGATGAAAGTGATGCTGTCCACCTCAGAGTGTTTGACATTATCCCCAGCTTTGTCCCGGACCAGCATACCTATCTCAGTTTAGACAATAAAAATGTCATCAGACATTAGCAAATTTCTCCAGGGGATGAGGCACTGGACATATTAAGCTAAAGATAATGTTTCAATGCAAGGCTCTCCTCCCCTAACACTGACTAGTACAGTGTGGATACTGTTTTATCCTACTAGACCTGGGGAATTTTCAACAGCAATTAAAATTCTGATATATTTATACAGAAAAGCAATTGGTTTAAAAATCATCATGGTTTTCCCAGACTTTTCCTAGAGTAGTGCTACAAAGGCTAGATATTTGAGGGTTTTCATAATTTCTGAGCTGGAAATATTCAACATAGTACCACTAATTTTCACATATGTGCATGTCTAGAATGTGGTACTTTGAACTTTTGCTCAACATGAAAAATGAGAGTGGAGGACTCTGGAAATGCTTAGAAGAGCTTGAAATAATGGGAAGAAGGATAAGAATAGAACTCTGACTAGACGCTGGCATGCATTTACCCTCGAGGGCTCTCTCAGCATTCCTTCTACATCTCGTCTGCTCAAGGGAACAACTGTAGCAGGTTATTGGAATACGTATCATTACATTGCCAGGGACTTTCCTCCTATGTCCTGCTTCTCCTAGAAAAAAAAAATCAAATTCACAGGTGGAAGATGTGTTATTTTTGTTTTTTTTTTCATCAACCATATGCTTCATTGACTGCTTGGTTTATCTTTATTAGATGTGCTATCTACAGGAAATAAACATTTTGTATAATTCTAACAGCTTTTAAAATATTGTATTCATTTACACTAAGACTTCTGTTTACTTTTATATACTAGGAAATCAATATCTCTAAGCCAATTCTCTAAAAATAATACTTTTTCTAAAGATATCTTTAATAACAATAATATATTTATGGAAATGGAGTGACAAAAATTATTCTTATGATGAAATTCTCTTCTTTGTTAAAATATCTTGTGTCAAACGTACTAGGAGTATAGTAATTGAGAATTATGGTTATTTTATAATATTACTAGCAATAATTATGTAGTGATCAAAAATAACTTTTTTCATTATAAGAAAGAATTCAGAGTTACTCAAAGGAAACAACAGCATGCTGCATTGAAATCTGAAAAGAAAATGAATGCTGATGGAAATCAAATGTCCACTTGCCATTCACACCTGGCCATTTATTCCAGAAATCACTCCTCTGTCTCAGAATCTCTGAACTCCAGTTTTGACAAAACTGACTCTCCAAGGTGTGACAAGCTAGTGTGAGCAAAGTCTAGCAGTTTAAAAGTTACATGCTTGGGAAATATTTCAGAGTGTTAGACTGAATAAAGAAGTCTACCATCTTCATCATGCCAAAGAATCTAAACTTCACAACATGTCTACACTTGCCAGCTTGAGTACTCTGTAATTCAGTGGCAAAAAATGGTTTCTGAGAACCTCACACTACTAATTCTCCATAGAAACAGAGTTTGAAGCATAAGGACCTTGCCTATCCTCTCTGTCTCTATGTATCCTAGCTTTCTTTTTTCTTGAGTCATCTCGCATTTATTCTTAAATCCACTCTTAAGAAAACTATCTGTATTTTTTTTTGAGGTTTGCTTTTCTGTTTTTTAAAATGTTTTTTGAGACCCTGGCTGTCCTAAAACTCACTCTGTAGACCAGGCTGCCCTTGAACTCAGAGATCTGCCTGCCTCTGCCTCCCAAGTGCTGGGATTAAAGGTGTGTACCCCTGCCTGGCTTAATCTGCAATTCTTAATTTAAGATGTGGTTGAATCCATATGTGGGGGCATCAAGCAAGTCTCACATAACTGGAATAAATGACAATCCCTTATCATGGAAATGTCAAGTGTCAGCTGTCTGAAGAAGGGTACCTGTCTTCTGAGAAACCTCATTTCTGGCATTTACAGCCACATAGTAAAGATGATTTAAATTTTTTTTTCTTAAACATAAAGGAAGATTTGCACCAATTACAATGATACCTATATAAAACTGTCCTGTATTTTGCTGCATTCCAGGAAGTATTTTGGCTTTATTGATATTATAGCTTAAGCATTGAGTTGAATACAAGAATGTGCTCATAAAGGAAAGGGAGTTGGAGCACCCCAGAGGAAGTTAAGGCACATAGTCAGGTGTTCCTGGGAATTTTTGAGCCATGCTGGTTAGTTACTGTGCTTCAATTATTTCTGTCTCTCATACTAATCTGAAGTTCTCAAAGACTTCATGGGAATGCTCTGCAATGTTAAACATGTCTCTGAAAGTAGGGAGGAAAAGTGATAGGGTGTGCTCTGTGTTAGATCTGGAGAACTGGACATATTTCCTCCTTCCTAAACTGATGCACAGCTGGTTATCACTCAGAATTAATAGGTCAAAACATCAACTGCCAGCTGCACTTTAGTTGCTTTGGTCCACTCAGAGGAGCCCTAAGGCGACTTTATGGTCTTTAATTGGTTTGGTCCACTCAGAGCAGCCCTAAGCCCAAAAAGCCTTTATGGTCTTTCTCATTGACTCCCTAACTCTGCTGTTTCAAGTTAATTCTTGATCTCAGATGAAGATTGTCTTCAATTCTTTTTTTATGTTTATTTATTACTTCAAGTTACATCTCCATCACAGTGCCCTCTTTCCAGCCCTCCCATTCCCACCCTCCCATCCTCTCCTCCCTCTCACACCTATCCTACTCCTCCTCCGGCGTGGGTTTCCCTATGTATCAGCCTCCCCCACACCAGTTGAGCAGTCCTATGAGGGGTAAGAACTTCCTCTTGCACTGGGGGTCTACATGGCAGCACCACTAGGGCAAAGTGTCCCACTAACAGGTAACAAAGTCTATGTTCCTGTTCCTTTCCATCTGTTGGTTATAATATAGTTATCCTATACTATATGGCTAAAATCCAATTATAAATGAATAGATGCCCTGTGCATCTTTCTGAGTCTGTTTTAGCTCACTCAGGATGAACTTTTCTAGTTCTATCCATTTGGTTGCAAATTGCATGATTTCCTTGTTTCTGATAGCTGAGTAATATTCTATTGTGTAGATATACCACAGTTTTTTTTTATCCATCCTTTGGTGAGGGACATCTGGTTTCCAGTTTCTAGCTGTTACAAATAAGGCTGCTCTTCAACTCTTGAGTGACAGTGTACTCTAGTAACTTTCTGTTGTTACACAGTGTCAGTTGAGCAAGCATAAAATCCACCTTGTTTTAAAGCCTAAACTCTGTAACTAGAAAACTTCTCCCTCATACTCAGGCCTGCCCCTTACTGGTAGAGTTAGCAGAGTGAGGGGAAAAGGACAGCTTGTCTTTCTCCTCCTACCTAGTATATCAACAGTTCTCTTTTCTAAGTTGCTTATGGATGGTGAGTCATGGGGGGAAAGCATGGAGAAAGTCAGGAGCAAGACCTAATGGGTACTGTCATTTCATTGAAGGCCAGTACTTTCTGGGCTTTAAGAACATTAAAATGCAACTTTTCCCCTGGTGGAAGGTTTTATGAGCTCTTTAGAGGACATCCTGCCATTAAAATTCATACTGAACCTTGGAACCCAGTGTAAGTGTAGAGAGTTGGTAAGATCTCAATATGGTGGTCAGCTCATTAGGAAGGATTCAAACATATCTCTGACATTGAGTGCTTGCAGCTAGGATTGGAATGGTTGCCAGGAGAGAATGTTGTTATAAAGCAAGTCTGGCTCCTCCCCAATCCCCCCAAGCCTCCACGTACCCCTCCTCCTTTCTGCTATGGCAGAGGCCATGTTCAGAATATCACCAGGTCTCACCAGAAGCCAAGAGGATACCTCCTTGATCTTAGACTTGCAAAACGATGAGAAAAACCAGCTTTTTCTTTTATAGCTCACACAACCTCATGTATTTTTCATAGACACAGAACACAGTTGTCCCTCTCTACCCTGGCAGGCATCATTCTCCTCATTGTTAAGGATATCTTACCTAAAATTCACTCAATGAGAAAGAACACATCTACATTCTGGTTTAATCCTTAAACTGCTGGAAACAGAATGATTGTCCCAGCACCATCTGCTGATGTCCAGGGACTCTCTTACTCACACTTAAGATGCTCCATAGCAGCCTTCTCCAGCAAAGGAAATGACCACTGCTTCCTCACCCTGGGCAGCTGTAGAAGTGTGACCCAAGTTTGTCCACAGTGGCCCTGTTCTTTGGCTCAACACCAGCTATTATGCTTAATGTGCCTGTTTTGTTCATTGGAGATGGCTTTTTCTGCTTTAACTTAATCCAATTAATTGCCCACTGTTGGGTTTATGCAGATGTGGATAAGCCTGTCCTCAATAAGCCCACTGGTGGAAATTCTCACACCTCCTTTCCCAAGCCCAATCAGTGTAGAATGGTGGAGGTTGATGGGAACGTTCACTACCTGAGATCTGTGGGCCAACTCCATAGACTTCAGTGATTTTATTCTAAAGTCTTTTACTATCAGTTCTGAGTAGAGCTGTTCTGTGGTTAATTGATCCTAGGCATCAAATTCTAAGCAAGACCTCCTCTTACTCCCTTCTAATAACACCATGCTCAGTGACATAATCCATTTCTCAGTCTTGAGCTAGATTGTATACTAGAGAAGCCATCTACAGGATTGGAGGCAATCTTTTTTAACACAATCATGAAGTTTTATATATATATATAGCTTAGGGCATTAACAAAATCATTTCTTATCTTCATTGTTCACGGGTTTTCCCCTGAGATTATAATTAAAGTTATGCTCAGAGACTATAATTAAGGCCAGGAAGTCACTAGAAAATGTCATATTCCTTTATGTATATTCTTTGTCACCATATTGAAGAACTCTGAAGTGCTATTCACATCATAGTCCATTTAGCCTGAGGTCATGTAGCAGACTGGTATGTAGGGTGGACTATTCCTATCTATGACTTCTCAGTGTGTGTGTGTGTGTGTGTGTGTGTGTGTGTGTGTGTGATGTAGAGCAACAGAAAAGAAATTTACAACAATCATAAAGTATATGGTTTATGTGTGTTCTATTGACTAAGAATAGCCTTTGAGGAAAAACAAAGAGTAAACATCTGTTTCATCAGAGGAAGCTTTTGCGTTATGTTCAGTGCTAAGTCCTGAGTACTTAGACCAATGCCTGATACAGAAGATGGCATAGCATTGATAAACGTTTCTTGACTTCAATTAACCATTTTATGTTTCATTCTCCTCTACAATAGAGAATCAAAAGCGATACCTCTCAGTTCACATGTTGGACTAAATTTTATATTATTCCAACAACAAAAAAGTACATCTTTACTATGATTTTTGGAACCCCTAATTGTGCCAGCTATAATCCTAGGAGTTTTCATCAAATTACTTAGTTTTATTTTCTTAGTAACTGCAAAGAAAGCATGGTTATCCATGTTTTCATAGATAAAGGAACAATGCAAATGAGACTTAAATAAAATAACATGAAAAATAGTAAAATGAGAATCTAAATATTAGTCTTTTGATTTTTATATCTAAGGGTTTATCTGTTGAAACATGTGTTCTAAGTTTCATGTAGAAATTACTTTATGCTCTATCTACCTTGAGACATATTTCTTGTGTTACATTATTTGGTTTTTGTGTAGTGGAAAGATAAACTGCATTTTGTCCTTAAATTCTTTTCCTAATCTTTTCTCCATTCAGCCAGAACCCATCCTTAGTTTGGACTGATTCTATTCCAGATCTCCAGTTTCTACAGCTATATAGAAAATATTGGTTTTGAGTAGTACAATAGAGGGGATTGGGGGTATTGACAGAGGCATCATATGAACTTGTAAGTGACAGAATAAGGTAAGTCCTAATATAGGTTGAAGGAAACCTATTTAATTTTAGGAAAAATTGGCATATGCTTCAGGCTTTCCTGAGATCAGGGCAACTCAAAGCCCTGTTTCCATATTACAAGCTCTAATACCCACAACTAGTTATTAATTGACTGATTACACTCAACATATGAGCCACCATGAGGAATATATAGATGCTGAAATAGAACTTGAAGATACAGGCCTGATTTTAAACATGATTACCATGTGCTTCACATGTAAGTTTTTAAAGGCTTTGGAGTTGCTTGAAACATTATGTGAAGATAGTTAAGTGAGAAATGCCAGGTTTTATTTCTGAAACTCCAAGATGGCATTGCTTCAGACACAATAGACAAAGAATGGCCATTATAAAGAAGTAAGCAGATTAGCTTGCACATTGATTCTCAACTTGCAAGGATTTCTTGACACATGAGAGGAATTTAGATGTGCTGCCCACACCTGCTCTGCACCTCTTTTAACCACATTCTGCCCTGGAGTTTTTGCTTTACTTACCTGCCCACTATTGTCAATTGTATATTCAATGACTGAATGAGCGAGTACAAGGCAATGACATGGTTGGAATGAACTGTTTTCTTAAGAACTTTCATTTCATGTCTACTAAAGCCATGCGTTGTCACACTGTCTGCAACCTACTTCTGATCTATGGTGGCCCTCCAAATTGTGTTCTATTTCTAGTGCTAACAGCTGTAACCAATAATCTTTCTCTGAACTAAATCAAAGGATATAAATTGTGCTCCACAATAGAAAGAATAAGCTGTGATCCCAGGACTTGGGAGGCAGATACCTGGTCTACCTACTGTGCTTCATGCCAACCAGGAACACAAAATAAGATTCTGCATCAATAAAAAAGAAGAGAAGAAAAAGGTTACTCATACTTACATTTTATTATCACAAAAGCCATGTTTCTCCTTTCTCTTTCTGTGGAAAGTTGAATGGGAGGATGGCATTGTTCTTAGGGTTCTTGCTTCAGTGGGTGAAGTAGCCTAAGGTCTCTGAGGTCTTCCTTAAAGTCTGGGCAGCTGAATGTGAAAGTTTACCTTTATAATGGAGTGGACTTGACAGTCCATGCCTGTCTTCGCCTCTGCCAAGCTCAGTGCGGCTGGAGATGTGATGTGTTATTGGCCCTACTGCAGAAGCCATTTCTAGGAGTGAAGAAATACCTCCCAGGAAAGCAGTGGACCTGATTTCTACCAAACTGAAGAAAGAACAGCTTGATTTTTGGAATTCTGCTAAGAAGCATAAATTATGAAGGTATTTTATGATACTATTAACTTTTTTTAAGATTAAAAAAGAACCCTTTAATTTGTTATTTTTGATGTTCCTTACTAGAACAATGAACAAGAAAATATATAAAACCTTTTAACTCAGGAATCTCCTCAGGGAAAGATACATCCACAAGATGTCATAACTAACTATTTCACATCAACTTGGTTGTTTTTTGTTCCGTTCTTTTCTCTCTCTCTCTCTCTCTCTCTCTCTCTCTCCCTCTGTCTGTCTCTCTGCCTTTAAAGGGAGAAAGATTGTTTTCTTCCAAAAGGGACAAAAAAGATTACTTTGGACCTTCTATTTGAAGCATTACAACGTTTTAACAAAACTCTCACAACTTAACATTAGTCAAATTGCATTAAAATATAGATAAAATATAGAATATTAGTTACACAAGCCAGATTGCTTCATCAAAGTCCCCCATATCATAAAAATGTCCTTTCATTAATCAAAATATCACCTGAATGAAGTCATCATGTTTAGCCTGATTGCATTTCCCGCATATATGTGCAGCTGCATTGGCCTCTCATAAATGTCATTTGATTATGAGAAAATAAACAGGGAGGGACTCAAAGGGAGTCAGTCCAGGGCCTGCTTGTTTACCTGCAGCAGCTTTCTTAGCTGAAGAACAAATGTCATGCAAATGGTGCACCAGCAATGAGCTGCCAATCACTCTGGCCTGGCATTCATGATGATTTGCTAAATCATTTAAAGAGACATGCTTTACTAAATGAAAAAATATCAGCGGCGAGGGCCTGTGTTTAAACATGGGGCTGAGTTATTATCCCAGTAGGCTGGAATGAAATGAAGACATCTTCCAATTAAAGCTTGCAGATGAACCCAGACAAACCCCCCCTTTTTTTTCATAAAGACAAGCAGATTATGATTGGGAAGGAACAGCGACAGAGGCTTTCATTACACGCTGATTATGGTGATAAAATTCCCAGTGCTGTGTGTCTGCAGGCCCAACTTCACATTTGAAGGTTTTTAATATAATTTCCTTAGGGTGAAATGCTGAAGATTTATTAAACTTTATGAAGGGCTTACAGATCCAATTTAAGAGGACATATCACAGGAAAAAACTGACAGACGATAAAATACATTCCAACTATAAGAAGGAGGGAAAAAAAAAGCAAGAAGAAAGTTGAGCCGTGAAACTGTTTTTAAACATTTTTTGTTGTTGATGGTGTTCAAGAGAAATCAATCATCACTCCCCCCGCCCCAGTGTTACAGCCTTGTTGCTCCACTGAAGTTTCCTCATGCCTTTTACAGGTTTGTTTTCCATCCACAGAAGGGATGCTCTGAGAGTGCACCTGATTTAATCCTAAATAAATAAATAATAAATGTAGGTAAGTCCTTCATAATTCCTGCTCTACAATCAATGTCTGTCAGAGAAATGGGACCAAAAGGCTGAAGATTGATGCTGTAACATATGGAGAGAAAACAGGAACTGTCCAGGCATCCACTGATATGTCATTTCTTAGTCTTGGAAGATGCAGGCCCTGCACTTCCTACATAATCAGATATATTTATTCCTCTCAGGTCTCTGAGGTGGTTGAAGAATAGATAGCTAGAGTCTCATAGTTAAATTTTGAGTTGTTTAGGAATCAAGAGGGTGTTCTGGATCTAAGAAGATGTTTTTATAATTGTGATGCAAGTTAGTATGAAAACTGAGTCAGATATAGAACTTTAAACTCATGGAGATGGTTAGATAGTAGAATGTTAGTCAGGGGCCAAATACATATGGACTGGACATTGGGAATGTATGCTAAGCCATTTAACTCTCATAAATGTGGCGTATTTATTTCTGTTGTTTTGTATAATATTTACTGTTATAAGAGAAGGAACCATTTGTTGGACTGAAAGGGGGAGCTGTTGGGGGGAAGAGGGTGGAGGGATGGGACAGGATGGGGGAGTAGGGCAGGGATTGTGACTGAGATGTAACTTGACGAAATAAAAAAATAAAGTATAAAAAAACATAAAAACAAATAAATAAATAAGAGTACCTAAATAATCTTTGAAGTCGTTGGTTCATAGGAGTAAACAACACTTAGAGTTTGCCTGAAGTGAGCCATGCACTGTCCTCCTCCTAGCAAACCATTTATTAATGTGTTCCCCTGATCTGTTCCCACCTTCCTTTTTCATCATGTAACACAAGTTGAACAACTTTTACTGGCTCATTTTTGATTCAAAAGATCCAAAGGAATTGCACAGATGCCTTTGATTTTTTTAATGTTTATTTATTATTTCAAGTTACATCTCCATCACAATCCTCTCCCTCCACCCCTCCTGGTCCCACCCTCTGTCCCTCTCCCCCTTCTCCCAGAACTCATAATTTTTTAAAAATAATTAGGCCACAATTATGAAAATTATAAGGTATAACATACATTTCTAATGCCCAGTCCATACATATTTGGCAACTAATATTAATATTCTATTATCCATCTATTTCCGTGAGTTTAAAGTTCTATACCTAACTCATTTTCCATCCTAACTTGAATTATCAACTTAAAAACATCTTCTTAGACCTAGAATATCCTTTTAATTCCTAAATAACTTAAAAATTTAACTTTGAGACTATAACTATCTAGTCTTCAACCAGATCAGAGACCTGAGAGGATAAATATATCTGATTATACAGGAAGTGCAGAACCAACAGCTTCCAAAATTAAGAAATGACAGACAACTGGCTGCCTGGACAGCCCCCAATTTCTCTCCATACATTAGAGCATCTGTCTTCAGCCTCTTGACCCAGTATCTCTGACAGATATGATTAATTATTAATTGTAAAGCAGGAATTATGAAGGACTTGCCTACCCTGTCTTGGCAGAACTAGGCTGTCAACTTACCTGCTTCCAAGTTTTGTCCTTTCTGACAGCATTCTGTCTATAGTTGAAGCAAGGGATTTATCTTGCCCAGTGACAGGCTTGTCACTAATGCAACCATCTCCAAATGGAGATTCTAAGATGCTCATCCTCTACTTGGAGGAGAATAGGGGGTGCTGTCAGGATCTGACATGTCTCACTGTCAAAAAATCTTAAGTTAAATAACCTCCTTTGAATGCCAAATTCTATAGATCTCTTGAGGTTTTTTGAAGACAACCACTCTATCTCTGCATATTCGGATAAGCAAATGTTGCTTGTCTCTTAGTAACTTGATTTACGGTTAACTTAGAAAACGTCTGTGATTAAATCCTGGGATTTCTCTCTTTTCTTTTTCTCTATCCTTCCTTCTCTCCCATGTAACAAAGCGAATTCCAGGCCAACAGAGACAGTTAGACCATGCCTTAAAGAAACAAAACAACAAAAATGTGGGGTGGAGAACTCAGCCAGTAAACGCTAGGTTCACAACCAAAAGATAGGAAAGCTGTCACAGGCCACTCATTTCTCTTGCCTTCACCTGTGAGTCTCTAGGACATTTGCCTACTTCATTTTGTGGATAACATTTCTCTGTGTAGCTTTTCTGGTGTCCCCCCTCTCCCTTCTGCCTTCCCTCCCTTTCTTTATCCTTTTCTTCCTTCTATAGTTTTTTGAAATATAATTTAGATAGCATAAAAATGTACTTGTGTTAGCCAGGCATGTGGTATTTGTAATTGTAGCCACTCAAAGTTTAAGGTGGGGATGGGATGTAAATCATGAGCTCAAAAATTTTAGTCTTATGGCTAGTCACTACAATGGAAGCATCAAAGCCAGTCTGTTTGACATTGCAACTATACTATCTTTCTATCTTCAGTAGGCAGTGACTCAGTTATTTTATCTATGTGACTACTATATATATATATATATATATATATATACATATATATATATTCTATTAGTTTTGTAAGAATGGTTAGGGAATTTATGAAATAAGTGTAATATGATATGCTTCACTGAAGAAATAAAATAAATTTCCTTTTGCTGAGCAGTGAAGCATCAGTGACATGGCTATATATCAAAGAAAACCTGATTTCCAGTCTGTGACTCTTATTATTCTTCTGTATTAATTACATAGTCACAGATTAAGAATAGGACAGAGGTGTGAAGAAGGCAGATAGTTCTTATTACCTACAATATTATTAAGAGATTTATTTACAATACAAACTACTCATGACTCATTATAATAGGTTCTGAAAGCAAATTAATTCAGCTAATAATAATTTAATAATGTAATACAGATTAGTAGTTTACTTAATATTCATGTACTCTCTATGACTATGAATGAAGAGAGATAGCGATGGAGATGTGCTACATTACATCTTCAACTCTTTCTTTTCATAACTGTTTACATCATACAGAAGAGGTTTTGCTTTTTGTTTTGTGTGAATTTTGTTTGTATTTGTGCCCTTATTGCTGCTACACACTTTCTGTTCAAGAGTGTGATTCAAATAACCCTGGCTCTTCTTATTTCCTTCCTCACCTCTAATGCATTAGAATATGTTTTGCAAACATCTCTTTGAGGATCCAAATGGTTTCAGTCTGTTTAGGGTGCCATAATAAAATGCCTTTATTGAATGGGTCATAAACAGCAAAAACACCACAATTTCAGAGTTGGAGGCTGAGGTGAAGGTGCTAGAGATTCTGGTATCTGGAGATGACCTGCTTTCTCATTCATAGATGACATCTTCTTGCTATGCCCTCTCATGGAGGCTGGGGTAAAAGAACTTTGGATTCCTTAAAAAAAAAAAGTTATCCCATGCACAAGGGCCCTCATGTGCTAATCACCACTCCAAAAAGATGTCTTAGAAGTTCAGCTTGTTAAATGTCCTTTCATGTGGGAGGGTGTTTCTAGCTCATTTTTTTGTTCAGAAAAACAGAGCCATTGAACATAAAACAAAACAAACAAACAAACAAAAAACCACCACCAACAACAAAAATACCTCTTTATCTGTGATCATGGTGACCTGAAGGAAAGTTGGTACATTTATCAGAACGGCAGAACAAGCCTTTGACCTAGAATTATAGATGGATAAAGTGGCACAGTGGAAGCTAAGGGTCTGAGCCAGGCTGCTTCTCTATGCCCACTGGATGATCCATATTGTAGACCATATGGAAAGTCCCACAGAACCAAGTGACAGCATCCACCTCTGGCCTGCTCTAACCAGGAGGATAAAGTAGTTTGACATAATGAAAACTCTGCTGTGCACTACTCTGTCCACTTTAATGTAATCACATGCCCCTTTGATAGTCTATAACTTTAAGGATTATATTTAAAGTTATTTGCTGCCATCGTTAACTTCAGTAGTCAGCTTGACACACCTGAAATGAGGGAATCTCGGTTGAGGAATTTCCTCCACTGGAATAGTCTATGTGCATGACTGTGGGACATTTTCTTAATTAGCAATTGATATAGGAGGGCCCAGCCCACTAAGGGTGGCACCATCCCTAGGCAAGTGGGCCTGGGTTTTATAAGAAAGGTACCAGAGCAAACCAGGGAAGTAAGCCAGTAATCAATGTTCTCTTGTAGTTTCTCCTTCGAGCTCTTGCCTTGGATTCCCTTGATGATGAACTATGTACTTTAATCTGCTAGCTAAATAAAAACGTTACTGTCTCCATGAAAGAACATACATAACAAGCAAAGATTAAATGTTCCTGTCCATCTATCCATACATTGAATTTTCTAATCTTGCTGTCTGTTTGAAATGAAGACTAAACAACAGTTAAGTCTCATTTTATTCATACACCTAGGACATTTTACTGGTATAGAATCATTTCAGGTAACTAGTGAACTGGTTGAAAAGTTCCCTGAGGGCTATAGAAATAAGGGAAGAGACAAGACAACATTTCTTCCCTCCAACAAGCAAAGGGTGGAGATTATATATATGCAGCTTTGTTTTACCTGTAAGAACATCCAGATCTGCAAATGAATTATTGCATTCTCCCTTCCCAGTGGCCCAAAGGCATTAAAATCACAGTGTTTTTGGAAGTAAGAAAGATGCATAGAGAGGCAGTGTTTAGCTTTTAATAACACACTATAGAGCCGTGAAAGCATTGGCTGATGGAATTGAAAGAAACTTCCATGACCATTTGAACTGATATCCTGTGTTGTAGGGAAATACACTGGCTTTCTCAGGTCATTGGCAAAACTGAAGGAAAAGGAAGGAAAAAGGTGAAAGAGAAATTAAAAATGGACAACAAAGAAAGCATTCTATGAAGCAAAGGTACAATCTCTGGGGAGTTGTAAAGTGACATTTAAATTCCAAGAGTGAGAAATGAAATAGAATTGAAAGATGATATTGGGAAAGGTGATATGGTACACTTTTTTTACCCTTTATATATAAGTCCAAATAGATTTTAAGAGACTGAATTCAAACCCATACTTAATGAAACCTATTTTGCGCAAAGTACTCTTCCATGCTCTGTGTCAAGATGAATTTAAGATGATTCCTGATTAGATGGGAATTAAAACCATGAAGAAACATAAAAACTCCCAATTTAGGAGAGGGTCATATAATTTTGGAAATGGGAGAAACACAATGGAAAGATTTCATTCAAGACTGTCTTTGGAGTATGGCCAGAGGACAAATGAGACTGCAGTAGTAGCAAGGAATGTTGTAGAGTGTGGAACTCCAGCAACACTCCAGGAACACTGACCAGGAGGGTGTACATGTCCACTGGACTAACAAGCAGCCCTGGTAGGCCAGTGGCTGAGGTTTATGCCAGTCAGGAGTAGATGAGTTGATAAATTAGTAGTTAACACTTGGTGTTGACTTGGAATGTGTTTGCTTGTTTTTGAAAATTTTTAATTTTTTTATCTATTCATAATTATGCACAAGGAAGGACTGGATCAGTAAATATGAAGAAATGGGTAAAGGAGAGTGTGTGTGACAAAAAGTGCCCAGAGGTTGAAGACAATACTAGGTGGACCACACTGGGGGCTTAAACTATGACAGAAACAGAAGAGATGGGACAATAATGGATATGAGGGAATAATGAAGAGTACAGATGGGGATGGGAATACATAGGAGATATTTGTTTATATATCTTGCAGGAAGACATAAATTTAGAATTCAAAATGGCATATGGTTCATTTAATGGGTAGATACCAGCTTCTACAACAGGTGAGATCTAAGTCTATGAGATGTTGGTGAAAAAGATGAATTATATATGATATTTTCCCAAAGAACACCAGCCTGCAGTAAAAGTGAAACATTGTACTAAATGGAATGAGGATGATTTTGGTAGAGGTAAAAGATCAAGTTCTCTGTTCTCTGATGGAGAATGGATTCATTTCTTTAGTGGGAAGGCAGAATTAATAGAGGACTTGGGGAAAACAGGAGCCATAAAACATGGGCATACAGGAAAACCTAATAGACAGAAATATTAATATAAGCATTAGGAAAAAGAAAAAAAGATAATTATGTATCTGGAAAATTTCTAAGATGAACTCTACTCTCCCCTCCCCTCTTTTGCCCTCCCTTCCTCTCCCCTCTTCTCTTCTTTCTCTCTCTTTTACCACCCTCCTGTTTATACACAGAAGTCCCTTCCCCTATGACCGTAATCTTTAACCTACACATTATCTCCTATGGATAATATTAGAGTTAGCTAAAATAAGTAAATGTCTTCCATAAACTTAAAATAGAACACCAGAGAAATAGTATGAGATACAATTAAAAATGGACTGGGTTGACTTACAAATCTCTCAAGTACAACCATAGAACTGGTCTATCAAGAATGATACCTCAGGAGATTTCTTTATGCTCCAAAAAGGAAAAGTGATATTTTATCCCAATCTTTTAAAAGGAAACTTTCTTCTAAATTCATTCAGCTGTAGAGAATGGTTTAGTATGTAAGCTCTCTAGAAAAATTTGAAAACCTAGGTATTAATACCTGATGCTTAGCCCTGGAAACAAAACAACCAAAAGTCTTACCATCAGATTTTATAAGTAATGTATTCCCAGGGTCCTGAAGTTCAAATCAGGACTAGCTTAAGTTTCAGGCCATGGCGGTGTTAGAATTAATCTGTTTCTGGGAAGACTAAGGTATCAAAAATGACATTTTGCCCCAGGCATAGATTTCAGAATAAAATAAAACATACATCTTATAGCAAAGAGCTTTCTAGGATTTGTATGTTGTTTTGAGCCAAGTCAAGGGAAGCAGAAAATAAAGGGTAAGGCACCATGTCATGCATGGCTTTGTCCTAGAAACCTGACTGTGGTGCTGAGGGAATGAAGAGATGACAGACACATGTACAGAAAAGTTGAAATTGAGTATGCTGTACTCACTCTGAAGAAGCTGCATATGTTGTGAAACAACCCAGAACTCCAGAATGCTTGCTATGTGCAGCGTGAGGAGGAGGAGTTGGCTAGTTTTGGTAAGAGGTCTCTAGTGGAGCAGGCACAGGTTGTAATCATCCATGGGGAGGAAGCTGGAGTTGCTAGTTTTTGCACACACTGGGCAATCACTAATAAACACCTGTACTTGGAGCAGAGGAAAGTTTGCCATGCCTCTGAACCTCAGTCGGAGGAATGCTTTGCCAGTTCCTATGGGTCTGAGGCATTGTTCTTTGCCAATAATATATATTGACTCAGGATTTCATCCATTTCTTTTATATTCACCCAAGGACACTTTTGCTCCCCATACTAAGGAAAAGGGTTAGAATTAAGCAATATTTTCTTATTTGTCTGTAATTTGAATGATCTTTCAAGATGCACAGGAAAGTCTCAGAAGTTGGACATGAGTGCTAACTTCTAGGGATAACAACTCAAGGTGGTATTCTTCAGGGAATGGCCAAGCACTCAGGGTTGTAACCTGCATCCTCAGTAGTAATTTCTGACAGCCAAGGGGTGATTTTTCACTGTTTTTGTTCATCAGGAAAGCTTCCCTCCTCTTTTTAGAGTTATTGACTTAGTGCCTTCATTTATAATGCAGGTGAAGAACATGCCATATAACCATCTTATTCCCAGTGCAGAGGGAACAGTGTTATTCATGTCTGTTGATAACTCACTCTTATCTACTCTATACATGCTATTTCATAACGATTCCTTACATAGGAGGCTAGAATAGAGTTACCTGCCTGGCCCGAGCAGGAAGTTTGTTGTGTGACACCCCTAAGGAGATGTAAACAAATGTCTACTCACTATAGAAAGGGAAAGAGTAGATAGCACCAAAGTTCAACTTGGTGAACCAATACATTTAAGTTACTTACATTGGAATATGGGTGAGGGGTTACTCACAGTAGCGAAAACAACTCAAGGACAACTGCATCACCAAAGCCACCCTAGCATGAGTGACAGCTCACAAAAGCTGGAAGCCTGAAGCACACAGCACAACCTGCAGGCAGCTCAACAGGTTGGAGAATGTCCTTTCCTGGTGGCTCAGTTGATCTGAGCCTTGTCCAGAAAGCTCAACAGGTCTTCATTTCTTCTAGGCAGCTCAGGTGGTCTCTGCTTCCTTCAGACGGTTTGACTGTCATCCCTCATATGGAAATCTAGGGTATATATATATTATATATGTACATGTATATGTATATATGTGTGTGTAGCAAGTGTTCATGTGGGTACAGTATAACATTTTAGAAATGAGAACAAGAAAGGCTAAATATTAGGGGAAAAGGAAGAATTGGATGTAGGTGATTGTAGATGGGTTATAAAATATAATATAAAGCTAATTGTTTTTCTAGTTCTAACTCAGTTTTGAATTTTGGGAGTTTTGGTTCTGGATAATATATAAAACCATTTTCTATAGTGAAAGTGTAAAATGCAATGTGAAGGTCCACAGCTTCATTCCAAATGGCTACTGTAACTGTATAGAAGTTCATTGACTTGTGTAGTCTTAGTGTCTGATGATTTCAGTGTGCAATTTTTAAGGAAAATTGCAACATTTTTATAATAAAGATTAATTTTTTAAAATCCCACAAAACCAAAAACAGGCCCTACAATCATGTTTACACTGAGTTAGATGCACAATATCGGAAGTCTGTTTCCAAGGCCTAGGAGGAACGTACCACCTTTTAGCTAACACCTAACAGTGGCAGACAAAACCACAGCATCCAAAGCAAGAAAAACTAAAAGTTGCCACAATTGTAAGTTCTTTCTTCTTTCCCTAAGTCCTTATTCCTGGAGGAAGCTTCTTCCTGATCTCAGTGCAGGCTCTCCCAACTTTCATTTTTCTTTCGTCCTTTGCTTTGGCCAATTTGTGGGTCTTGCATTAGTCCATGACTGACTTTTGTAAGTACTCTGTCTTTCTTGTTCTGTCTAGTACATATTATCAGGTTTGGGATTTTCTCTCTGTGTACCATATCAGGTGCTACTGCATTGATAATATATTCTTTCAGCAATACAATGTTTTTAATAACTACAGTATAAATGAAACCACAGAGCCACAGAAATAAAATAAGTCTTGGAATCTGTGCAATTCAATCACAACCTTTAACAAATGATGGTACTGAATCCCAGAGAACTGAAAACCACACATAAGCTTTCTCTAGAACTGAAAGTGAAAGGATCAAGTCCCCATATACTCAGGTTCTGTGGGCAAGTCCACCTATATGCTTTATTGCTGTACTAATGTTTTTCTAGTGCTCGAAGACATGATAAGAATGCCAATATGTCATCATATTAGTTTAGCTTCAAGATATGATAAACTAAGGAGGAAACCATAATAAAAGAATGGAAACTCAAGTATAGAAAACTATTTCTCTGTTTCATAAGACACTTCCTTTGTGGCATTTTGAGATAAGATAGGAGATTATAGCCACTTTTTGAAAATTTCAGGCAATTAAATTTCTTACACTAGTCAGTTATTACCCTTCAATTGGCTAATGGCTTAGCAGTCCACTAATGAAGACATTCTTGCTTCACCTGGAGAGTAAAGAAATACACAGATGGATTAGGGTGTCCAATTTGTTAGGTACAAGGCACAAGAAAGATATGAAGGAGTGTTTCATACATGACTTACATACTGGTCTTTTCCCACTAGTCCATTCCTCTCACTTTTTTTCCCTCTCTTATTTCCATTTGTCTGAGGCAGGGAGAGAGGGAAGACAGAAGGGAAACCAGGTGTGTCTGTGAGGCTCTTTTGACCTGTGGCTTCTTAGTTGGACTCAGTTAATTTTGAAGCCTTGCCTGGCAGGTGATCTCAGGGGAGTAGAAGACAGTGGTGGATATTCTAACCTGTCACATTATTCTCAGTCAGTGATGTAGTTCCTGCAATGCTGCCATGTCTCAAACACAACTTCTGTGAAAAGGAGAAGTTATTTGAACCCTGTAAAATATTTCCCTCCTCTTGCCTATTATGTCTCGAGATGATAATGGCATCTCCTGGTGTTGGGTGTGCACAAGTCCCCTAAAGGTCCCCCTAATAAGGATCGATGAATAGCTTCTTTACAGTCTCTAAATTGTCTCCTTATACTTTTACTAGAACAAGTTTTCTTTGCCTGCCCTGAGCCCTCACTGAGGTACCCTATCTGAGGTTAATCACACTGATCTGAATTCTCCATTTGTCTTCTACTAGAGCAGAGCCATCATCATAAAACACAGAATCAATTCTTGCTCATTTTTGTATCACATGGATCCACTATTTCCTGAGAAATCCAGAAGCTTGAGCAGGAGATTTACTCTCAGCTCCCAGTGATCACTGAATATGCAAAAGATCATTAGTGACAGAAGGATGAAGGAGCAAGTGCTATACTTAGTTTATGTCAATCAATTCTAACATTTCCTCCAGAATTACAGAAAGTGGCATAAGGACTATGGTTTATATAGAATCTAATCACACCTGCCCCTACAGGAATTGCAGATATGGCCGCTATGCCATATGTGCATCAGGGGATGGCAGAGAGGAGAAAGGCTATAGCTACATTCAGTGTTATGACCTATGAACATCTGAATGAATAATAACCTAACATTCCTGGAAAAAAAAAGCAAGTCTGAGACCACCACCAGCTTGGTGCCAGAGGGCCAACACAGGGAGCTAGCCTGTGACAACTATCATTCCAGCACCATGTAGCACCAAATGGACTCCCAAGACAGGAAACAAGCCAAAGACTAGAACCCTACCTGGCACAATGAACCTCAGGCAGATAGCCACTTGGGAGAGCTGTGCAAGGAGTGACCCCGAGACAACCACCAGACTGGTACCATGGAGCTTGGACAGGGATATAGCCTAGAGGAACCCCAGTCTGTTACCATACAGGCCTTGAGGTCAGATCATGCTGGAGATGACCCATGTGAGGCATAGCACTCTTGAGACCACTCCTGAGACAAGCCCAGACTATCAGACGCCTCAGGCACCACTAAAAGGAGCAAGTAAGTGGCAAAGAAATGGAAGAGAAAGAAAAACAGAGGATGTAGGCACAGTGAAGAGAGACAGAACTGGAGACTTGAGGGCAATGAGGAACAATCTGATGTGAGTAGATGGTGATGCCACCTAGGACTACAGTGGGGCCCTGGCCTCTGCTGCCAACAGGAGCCATATCTGAGTCCATGGGCCTGCAGCAGCAGGGGTCTGTTTCCCACCAAAAACCTGGTCTGGGCTGCCACCTGGTAAATGTTGATGTCTGAGAACTGTGCAGAACTGGCCAACCCTCCAACCTGGGCATCACAGTAGAACTGGCCCTATAAACATGAGAGGGGGAGAGCTGCCACTGCCCCTGGTCAGCTGGTATACTTGAGAGATCAGGCCCTGCCTGTTTCAGGAGTTGCAAATGAGCTGGCCCCAAGGATGTAAGCTTAGGAGAGCTGGTCCTACCACTCATCTCCCTGTGGTGGCATAGATGAGGGAGAGGTACCCTCCTCTTCCTCACCCCTCATCACCAGTAGCAGGTGGGAGACCTGGCCCTGGCTCAACAAGCCCTGTCCTTTACCAGCTCCAGCACTCGGGAGAGCAGGCCCTGTACCTTACCTGGGCAGCACAGTGCAGCTGGCCCTTTACGTGGAGGTTGTAGGTGAGCTGGCCCAGAGGGTGTGAGTATAGGAGAGCCAGCCCTGCCTTTTGTCTGCTTTGCAGTGGTGCTGGAAAAGAAGAGATCTCCTCCCCTCCATTTTGCCCTCACCACCAGTTGTGGACAGGAGAGCTGGCTCTGATGGGGCCACAAGAGCAGGAGAGCTGTCCCTGACCCTCACTCACATGTTGCAGCACTCAGGAGAGAAGGCCCTGATCCTCATCTTGGTGAACAGTAGAACTAGCCCTGGATGTGGGAGTTGCAAGTGAACTAGCCCCAAGGGTGGGAGCCCAGGAGAGCTGGTCCTGACTCTTGTCCACTGAGTGGTGACATTGGCAAGGGAGAGATCACCTCCACTCTCTTTTGCCCTCACCACAGCTAGCAGGCAGGAGAGTTGGCCCTAATGGGGTCATGAGAGCAGGGGAGCTGGCTCAGCGCCTTACCTGCTACAGCACTTGGGAGAGCAGACCCTGAACCTTACCTGGGTAGCACAGTAGAGCTGGCCCTGGCTATGGGAGTTGCAGGCCAAGAAACAGGGCTTTGGATTGGGCCAGCCCAATATCTACCCCATGGATGAACTGCCAGAGTGCATGAAGAGGCCAATTCTACAGACCCAAACCCACAGGATCTACAGAGGCAATAACAGGATATCTGAGAGGAGTCTCAGTGAGATTCTACTATTGACAAAGTAGCAGAGGCCAGAGGCCTCATACCAGACCAAGGAGTAATTGTAATCAACATTAACAAGCAAAAAAGTGGACAGAAGCAAATATTGTGGGACACACTGTGACAGATTACCACTTCCACAGTGATTTTTTTTTCTGTTGGGGGGGTGTTGCAAGAGTGGAGGGGAGGACTGAAGGGAGGTGGGAGATAAGTGGGATCAGGGTGCATGATGTGAGACTCACACCCACACATCCACACACACAAAACAATAAAAAGATTTTGAAAAAAGAATCTGATCCCATTCCATGGACAAAAACCTGGCTGATTTGGTTGAGTAGTTGCTGAACAAGCAACTATTTTAAAACGTAGCTCACCTTGTTTATAAAATGGCATATGAGCTGTCAGTGCAACATGACCTAGAGAAACCTGGGAAGAGGGAACCTCAACAGAGGAATTGCCTCCATCAGATTGACCTGTGGGCATGCCTGTGGGGGCATTCCCTTGATCAATGATTGATGTGGAAGAGTACTACCCACTGTGGACAGTGCCACCCTGAGCATGTGGTCCTGGGTGATATAAGAAAGATAGCTGAATACAGATGGGGAACAAACCAGTTACCAGCCTTCCTCTATGACCTCTGCTTTAATTCTTGTCCAGACATTACTGGATGATGGACTGTATAGAGTAAGATGAAATAACCTTTTCCTCCTTGAGTTGCTTTGGGTCAGTGTTTCATTTCAGCAACATAGCCAAACTAAAACAGCATGACTAGTCGGTGGGCTTTCAACTATTCCAATATTCCTCCAGACAAGTTTTCCTTGGGATGTTGGTTATTGCTTGAATGTAAAATGTTGCCAATAGGGACATTTCAGAACCATTGGTCCTCAGCTAGTGTCATTAATTTTAGGAGTTTCTGGAAGCTTTGGTAAGTGGGTCTCTGGGCATGGGTAACTGAGAATGTTATACCTGCTTTCTGGTCTTGTACAAGATGAACCTCGTCCATCACACTCTTCTGACAACATGAACTAAGTTTCTCCAGTGTTCTCCCTGTCATGAATGGTGGAAACCATGAGCTCCAATAAATCTTTAAGCTCTTTTTGTAAGGCACATAGCCACAGACATACACAAGTAAGTAAAACCTCACTTTTCTTTTTAGCAGTCATTTGCAGCTACCACTATCAACTAATGATTGTTCTTTCTCTAGTGCTTCTAAAGTTGCTTTGCTTTAGGCATGGTAGCAATTGTTTACTTGTGGTTGTTTTTTGAGGCAAAAGAAATCATATGTCTATTTTCAGTTAATCTTGGGAGTACTACAGAATGAAAAAGATGTTTTTAAAATATATAGACAGATGTCTTAGTTACTGTTCTGTTGCTCTGAAGAAACACCAAGACCAAGGCAATCTTTAGAAGAAAGTATTTAATTGGGTTTTTTTTTAATAATTTATTTTTTATTTCTTCAAGTTACATCTCAATCACAATCCCCTCCCTACTCCCCCCTCCAGTCCCACCCTTCCACCCTCCTCCCCCTCAACCCCCCCCATCCTCTTCCCTTCCTTTTTTTTTTTTAGTTTAAGGTATTTCTTTTTTCTAATTGGGGGGTTTTATTATAGTTTCAGGGAGTTAATCTATGATCATCATGATGGGGACTGTGGCAGCCAGCAGGCAGAGATGGTGCTGGAACAGCAGCTGAGAACTTACATCCTTTTCTGTAGGTGGCAGGCAAGGAGAGAGTAAGACTGAGTCTGGTGTGGATTTTTGAAACCTCAAAGCACACCTCCAGTGATACACTTCCTCCAAGAAGGCTACACTCTGTAAATGAGGCTACATGTCCTAATCCTTCTCAAACCATTCACCAACTAGGGCCAAACATTCATATGCATGAGCCTATGAAGGCCATTCACATAGTGGGAAATGGGACAATGGTAGAGCTGTGAAACATTCATGTTTTGCCTGAGATAGTGACTGGATTTACATCCTTCATTTTTCAGCCACTAATATTTAAGACATATTTATTAAGTTTTGCCAAGTGCCATATGTTGGGAGGGGAAAGTATGATGTGTTTCTGATAGGAGGGAACCAGTCCAGAAGGGAAAGAAATGCCTGAGGGAGTTACTGTACTTAAAGCAAGTAGAAAGAAAGCAGAGATTTTGTGTCTTTGTTGTCTGGTCCATTTGGATGGAGAGAAAGAAGGCTCAGACCTTAATCCTAGGCTCATTCAATCTAAATAGGGCTCTGGGGGCAGTGGCTGGCAGCACTTTGTCCAGCAAAGAGCTGTGGGAAGACCCTCAGGGAGGAGTCCTGGTTCTCTACTGACATAAAGAAGAGAGGAAGAAAAAAAGGTGGGAATGGAAACAGATAGAAAAGGGAAAGAAGGAAGGAATAGGAGGAATAGGGTGGGGAGAGAAGAAAGAAAAAAAGAAAGAAGTTTGGTTGGAAATCATTAACCTAAAGCAAGGCTTATAAACATCTTTCCAAAATCTAGAGAGTAAATATTTTAATACTTACTGCCATAGAGTCTCTCCTGCTCCATTCCTCTCTTATCAAAAACATAAGCATATTGAATAAACAAACAAACAAAGGGGTTGTGGCTGTGTTCTAATAAAATTTTATATATAGGATGCTGAAAGGTTCTTTTCATGTGTTTTAAATATTGGTAAATAAAATTCTTTTTTTTCCTCTGCCATTTAGACATGTATGTAGAAAAAAATTAATTAAATTATGTTGGTGTGACATTTGTAGAAATGATTAATTAAATTATTTACCAGTATCTAGGTTATTGTTAATTGGTTCAGCAGCCATTAATCTTTAACCATCCATTATAAAAGAGCACACAGACACATGATGGATTTTAACAAGCCTTGGCCTGAGTTGTGCAATCCTGGCCCATCTAAGCTAGCTCTTAAGTCTGTTACCCAAATATGACCCCATATATACATATGCCCCCTTGGACTGCCATTTTCCATGCCATGCCAATGTTTCTGGCCATGTGGAATTAAGTTCCTTTTTCTAAACCATGGCTGTGTGCCTCCTCCTTTCTGCTCCTCCTGGCTGGAATCCTTTAATCCTCTGTCTAAAGCACAGGCTTCCTGTTCTAATCTCAGGAAGTCCCACCTTTCTCTGTCTTTGCCCAGTCTTAGGCCTCAGCATTTTATTTAACCAATCAGAGTCAATGTAAGAAACAGACAGCAAGCAGGACCAATTAATGAACATTTAGAATGCTTAACACCACCCCATCACATATAAAACTCATTCTTAACTCATACAGCCTGTGCGTGCAGCCTAGGTTTGGCCCATGGCCCATCATTGCCCAAATTTCAAACTAGAATTAGGAGCCTAAAGATGGAGGAGCACTATGTACCACTGCTCTGTTTGAACATCTGATTGTGCACTCTCCAACTCCCTTTACAGCTGTTGGGCAGGGCATGGTGAGAGCATACTGTTGTCAACTAGACACAGTGTTTCCCTGTGACCAGGGAAGATAGTGGGGTTTTATGAACCTTACTTGCGTGCCTGTAAAACAGATACATTTACCTGCCCTTTGGAGGGTGAAACAAAAGCCACTGAAAACACTTTGTGCTCTTACATGAAATTGGTGTACTGTTAAAGAAAATGCAGAACCATCAGGAAGACTCTGGACCTCCTCCCCCTTCCAGACACAGTGCTTTAGACTAAAAGCGCTGCCTGGGAAGGAGGTCTTCCCTACATAGAGCTTTCATATCAATCTCTCTGCATCCTAGCATCTGAAGATTGGCTGGTTTTATTGTACATTTTCTTTCCTTTCCACCTTACCTCATGAGTACATGGAGAGGACTGCTCCATGACTTTCCACCGGCTGTCTCCATCTGACACAGCTCACAGGGCTATACCTACCCAGCCAAGGCCTGTGCTTGCTCCCAGCTCCATAGCTGTCTGACAGAGCACCCTTTCTACAGCACAGCATCAAAAGTGTTCTTCTAAAGGTCAGGCACAATATGCCTGTGGTTAACTCATTTGGATACGTAATCAATTGTCTTCCCAAGAATGGTAGGTAGTTTAGTGAGGGAGATCTCCTCATGCTTGCTGTGGTAAAATATTTCTTAGTATTTAAAAAAAATTTTATAAAGATGAATTTTTAGACATCCTATCAAGGTATCCTAAGCCCATTGTTTCTCTCATTACCATCATCTTTCCTCATCCTCCCTTATTTAGAATGTCCAGATCCACTGAGTTCACATTTTCACCTGAAAGTGTTGAGGTTTCCATTTCAAATGTTATGTTTTCCCACTTCTACTCTATTGAATACAGCTGTGATTTCTCAGAAAGAATAAAATAATTTTTCACAAGGGAGGCTGTTCTGGCTCACTTTCTTGTCTCTGACAGTTACTTATTTTAATTTTGTGTGAACCATCTAGTATATACATTTTCAAATTTCTTTCCTTCTTCTTTTCAGAGACTGCTTCTTAGGGTGGAATTAGAGACAGGAATTCTCAACTAAGACGCTTTGGAGAGAGCTGTGCACAAATACTTTTTTAAGTATTTGGTTGCACTGTGGTGGCTTAGCCTTTGGGTGGTATGTGGTTAAGCCCCATTGTTCTGCAGTTGCATCAGTCATGTGACATCCATGGCAGCTTTCTGAGCTTTAGGTTTGCAGTCTCTGTCTGGCTTCATCTCCATATGCTCCTGTCATTACCACAACAGCATTTCCATGCACAGAAGTGAAATGAACTAGCTTCACTATTCTGTGGTTCTGTTCTTTCATTCATTTTTCCCCTAAAACTCTTATCGTGCAATATAACTCTAGTGTTACATTACAACCACATCCATTAAAGTGTGACACACACTTGTAATGCCAACAGAGTAAAAGATAACTTTCTAGAGCCTCCTCCTGAAACTTGGACCACAATTTTTATAAAATGGGGGAAAATCACTCTTAGCAAAGAGGTAGGAAAGAGGAGCTCTTTCCTTTGAAAGGACTTTTGAGTAGTTTTAATAACAAACCATTCTGGGCCATCGCTATTGTATCCAAGCGGTACCAGCGTCCCTCACTTCTGCCATGAGAGTGTGAAAATTCCATCAAGTACAGCCCTCTGGTTACTTTTATGTCAGGGTCAGCTTCTAATTGAAGAAATTGCTGTCAGGCTTCTTCCCAAACCCTAGTGCTCTGTGTTCATTAGTGTCCCTGTAAAGGTGACAGCCTGGGCCACACCCTGACAGTGCAGAAAGCTGGTGGCTGTGGAGGTAAGGGAGGGCAGAGGTAGGCATCCTGGTTTCCCACATGTTTAATTATACCCCATTGTTTCTATAGGTAAACAGCACTCCAGAATCTATTTTAGTTATTGTAATCCTAGAAAACAGAAACTAGTGTGAAGATGTTCTAATTATGTATGTTAAGTTATAACATCTCCCCCTTTATGAATAAAACTCAGCTAGCATTCTTACTGTGCTGATGACCAACAGAACATAGACCACATTCTCTTGAATATTACAAACTTGGTAGGTAAACCAGAGTTGGGTGAATGTTTTTGCACAGCTTAAGATACTCTCAAACCTGAAATTCACATAGCTCATAGTTGGAATTTTGCCCAGTGATTAGAACTACCTGTCATCCAGGTGAAGGCAACTGAATTGTCTGGAGTACTGTGTTCTCACCTGTCTTCAGGTGGACAGGAACTAGGTCTCAGGCAGGAAAGCACAAATGTTGTAAGCATTGAAGATTGGTGCAAGAGGACAAGGAGCCTGCCCCTTTTAGTATATGGAGAAATAATTTTTCCCTCTCTCTGGGGCTGAGCTGCACTATCCCTGCAGCCCAGGACACTTTCCACTGTCCTTGATTACTCTCCTTGAAACTGAATAGGGGACCTTGTAATTCTCTGTATGAGTCAGGATCAGGGACGAGCATTTTCCTGAGCATTTAATGAAATGACAGCTTACAAAAGCATGAACAGAGTTAAGGGGAACAAGCCTGATGGTGATGCCATACCCTCGTGCTACTGCTGGTGGGAGGCCATTGCCCATCTCAGAATCAGCATCAGAGCAAGGCGTATGTCCCAGGGGAGCATGAAGGACAGTCTCATTATTGAGGGTCAAGAACTGTGCCACCCTACAGACGAGATAAGGAAGAAACAAACCTCCCCCTTGCTCACCTTCAGACTTTCTGCAGTGGTTCTTACTGGCTGAAAGCTGCTGTCTGCAGAGGCGTGCCAGTCCCTGGTGACTGAAGCTTCCGGCCAAGGACTAGCGCTAGAAGGTAGAGAGGGCTGAAGAGACAAGACAGTAGCATGTTCTCCTCGCATAACCCTGCCTCTGCCTTTCCCCCAAACTCTTGGCTTTCCTTCTTGATTTTCAACTCTGGGCCTTATGCTCTCAGTTTCCCTGCTTCGCAGGATTTCCTCGCTCTGCTCGCTTTATGTGCCTTAGCACAGTGTGATTGGCACGGAAGGTCTGCTCCATATGCGGCCTGTGTTGCCTCTCCCCCGCCCTGCGCAGCTCTGCTCCACATCCAGAGTGTGCTGAGCACTCGCTCATGCCAGCGTCCTCACCTGCGTGGGCTTTGGAGTCTCAACTGCCTTCCGGAACAGGAAACCTTTTCGGCACCAATATTTTGAAGTCACGCTTTGAGGTTGCAAATCTGTCACTGTTATGTCCTTTCACATAGCGCCATTTATATTTTGAGTGTTGCGTAGTAAATTGTAATTGCCACCAACTAAAATAGATATAGGAAATAGGAAGTGTGGGCATTTCTCATAATTTCCCATTCTCACTGAATCTTCCCTCGGTGTGCCTGCAGTAGCAGCTCTTACATAAAACACCAAGGAACATGTTGGCGTGAGCCGAACAAAACTTCATGTTCTCAGCAAATTGGATTAACCTTATAGTTTCAGGCCTAGCCCATGTTCTCTCCACAGGAATTTTGTAGCTTCCCATTGAAAATATATCTACTTATCAAAGCCCAGTTGACTAATTTAAATTGCTAGGAGTATGGTCACTGGAAACACATGAACAGATGAAGAATAGAATCTATATTGTTGTCACCCTCTTTATGGGGAGCCAGGGGGAATGCTCAGATCTCAGAGGTAAGACCCGTGGTGCTGCTACTGACATAGCTCTGGGGCCATTTGTATCCTCTGGACTCAGGGAAACTCCAGCATGTGGGTAGAATTTTCCCTGACTTAGGCTAAGCATTGCAGTGACACGTGAGATCCAGCCTAGCACTGCTGCTGCAGATAGAAAATTTATGTGTACCCTTTTACTCTCTAGATCTCCACATTAAAATTTCATCCCCAAGACCCTAGGAGGTGGGGCACTAGGAAGATGAGGCACTAGGAGACAGAACCCTTTCGAGAGGCCACAAATTAATGGAAATGGTTTTTCTCATGAAAGAGACCCAAAAGAGAGACCTGCTCAACACTTTTCCATGTGAGAAAAAGTCAGCCCTCACCACACACAGTCTGCACTGACTTGAAGCCTCCACAAGTATATCAGCCACTCAATTTGGGTTATTTTGTCATAGCTCCCAACAGCAAAGACTGGTGCCTTTGGTGCACTTTGCTACCCCTTAGTTATCATCATTATTTCATTTTCTTGTGAAATAATTTTATGTTAAGATGGTATTGATTCTATTTCCAAAATACATTTAACTCTACATCCACCTCCATTCTTAGTGCCCACTAGTGTAACTGTTCTGGGCTATTGCTTGCTTCCTGACTGGCCTCTGCAACGCTTATTCTATGAGTCCTTCCCAGTTTCTTCTCCACACAGCACCTTTCAGAAATATGAATCCATTTATTCCAAGTTCTCATTTTGAAAGAAGTCAAACTTAAAGAAAACTTGTGGGAATTCCACAATGACCAACTGTACAGCCATCACTTGTTTTGTTATTCTATTCAGTCAGGTCTCTCCGTAGCCATCAGCTTCTCGGGGTCTTGGCATCTTGTTGTGCTCCTAACCCTCTTCTAACATGTGTGCATTTCTCTGAAGTGTACATTATCTGTATCTATAACTAAACTTAAGCTCTTGAAGTAGAGACTTCTTTTTCACTCCTTTTGCAATGCGAGAATGCATATAGCTACACACATTGTATACTATACAACTAGTTGAATGAGAGAATTGATGATAGAGTTTATGTACTTAATTATTTAAAATAAATTGACACAAGAGGGTCAAACAAAGTGGGGCAGATATAAGAAGTTCTATACCGTACATCAGCTTCCCTCTGTCCCTGGGAAGCAGCTGCACATTTCGTCACATCTGTGTGTGGTCCTGAGATCAGTTCTAGCTGATGCCATGTGGGAATCCTTTGTGCTTTATTTTCTGGATCCACTTTTGTGGACTGAATAGAACTTCACCATCTTCTCTTTGCCAGTTTAAAGCTCTCCAGGGCTTCTTCACAATGTAGGAGGTTGTAGAGTCTTTAGTCAAGACAAGGGGAAAAGCTACCTGACAGACTATCATAAAAACATAGAGTTTTCTGATGTAAATGTCTCATCCATTTATATAGGTGGAACTTCCCTAATCCAAAAATTCAAGATGTTGTAAAATCCAGAATTCTGAGTACCAACATGATGCTGTTCATGGGAAATTCTATATGACCTCATGTGGGAGGTCATGGTGTGGCCAAAAGATTTCAAGACTCAATGACTGTAGTGCTGCTTGTGGTATAGTTCGTGGATGCATTTGTCTCCTCTGGACAGGAGGAAACACCAGCATGTCAGTATGACTTTTCCTGGCTTGAAATTAAACATTGTGATGACAAGTGAGATCCATGCCCAGCATTGCTGCTGTGGACTGAATGATTATTTTCTCTTCAAAGACATTGTGGGAAACCACCTTAGGCTATGTGTGCACGGTAAACATGAGACACAAATGAATCTTTTGTACACAATCAAATTTCTTTTCTAAGACATCGTATTATGTATATATGGAAGTATTCTAACATCTTTTTAAACAATGATATCTCAAACACCCATTTCCCATGCTCTGCATGGCTCCAGCGATTGTTTTTGATTGGGGCAACGAGGATATGAAGAAAGGTGAAATACATGTACAGCAAGACTGGAATGGGGTAGTCTGGACTCTCTGATGGGGAAGCCACAGCCATTGCCCTCCTCCAAACTCAGTGTGTTTATTATAAACAGTTGAACAGGGAGGCAGGGTTATTGCCTACCGCTGGAAAAGGAGGCCTGTTTAGCCAATCTTGGTAGGAACAGTCTCTGTGAGAGGAGTCTTCAGGCCATAAATACCCAGGGTGGCAAAGCTATAGTGCATATTTTATGCACACAGTGTCAGTATTGACACTCAAACCCAAGGAAAGTTTTGATGTCCCTGTGAGCCTTCTCCAAGCCCTTGCCATTCCCATGGGACTGAGGAATTGGTTTTGTGACATGGCTGCACTACATTCACTTTGGATTCATTGGCTCCCTACACTCCTTGTCCCTAGACTTTCTGATTAGGCATAACCATAATAGAATCTGGAACAGGTCTTAATGTTACAGAGATGGAACTCAGAAGACTAGAAGCCAGAACATTAAGAGAATAAAAGTGAAAATAAAATTGAGACTTGTGTTCAGCAGCTCTGCATTACCGCACTGATGCCCAATGAAACCAATATATGACGAGAAAAGGTTGATTTGAGCTACAATTTGGGGATTTTAGTTCATGGCTGGTTATCTTCTTCTTCGTGGTACTCTCAAGCACACTTTCCTAATACCACAGCACCTTGAGACCAGGTTTGTAGACCTATGCCTTTGGTGAATCCAAATCCTAACTATCGCCAGACTCCTCAAAATTCAATGGTTGCGTTTGTTCATAATCTGGGAGATGCTAGAAGGAGAGATTGGTTGTATATGATAGAAATACATTTCATACATATATGAAAGTTTGAAATTCTCAAAGAACATATCTATCTATCTATATCTATATATACACAAGATATGTTTTTAAAAATCACTATTTTTATTGCTGTCTATATCTTTTCCATTCTTCCAGCCTTACTGCATAGAATTATGCTGAGAACGATTGAAGAAGGACACTGACTGTAGGAAAAACAAAGGTCCCTCTTTATCCTGGAAAAGGGGAAAGTGTAGTAACCTCAGCTTTTTGAGATGATGTAAATGACCTCATAGTTTCTGAGCTTCCACACTGTACATCTAGGGGAACTCCAGGGTGATTTAAGCGATGATCCATCTAAGCCTTTCTCTTTTGCCTCTAGTGTACCTTACATGCTATGGATAGCATCATTAATGGAACACAATCTATCCAGTATTTACTTATCATCAAGCCACTGACTGAAAGGATTCTCCAAGTTTTAGAGATGGAGTAGCTCTTAATTTTGTTGCTGCAGTGAACCCAGCTAAGGCAAGTGCTTACTTCTAAGTAACATTGCAAAGCTCATTACTCATCACTGGGCCAGCTGACCCAAGAAACCTGGGCCACTAGCCAAGACAGTAAGTAGTCACATATAGACCTCCTAGGCAGGCAAGCAGAGAGAATGACTTAGTAACCTGTGACACAGTTTGACTTAGGTAATAAGTAATTATTACCCTTTTGCTAATAATGCGCTTGACAAACTAGGTCCCTCACTTGCATATCTTAACAATGACTCTAACAATCTAGGGACCTAGAACTGAATTGAGCCACACATATACACCACTCTGAACAATACAGGAGGATTTTATACCCATAAAAACCACTAACACCTTCTCTTTCTTGAAAAATGTCTATTCAAATATATTTTTGAATGTTTTTTACAATGGGAGTAAGGGGGCAGATCCAGCCAAGACTGTTTAAGGGGTGTATATGCAATAAGATAAATTTGTGTTCTCTGACTGAACTCTTAGGAAGAATCCTCAATTTACCATCTATGTCTCTATATGACTAGACATACAAAGGATTTAAATCAGATGCATTGCGAAAAAGAATATGCACAGTTTAAAAAAAGCCTTTTTTAAAAGAAAATTTGTCTTTTAAACCACATGAAAATTCTCACAATAAATTTAAAAATAAAGTAAAATATATTTAAAACAAATCAGCC
>CAJQZJ010033704.1:3592704-3612409 GCA_907164525.1 Lophiomys imhausi
TTGAGTCCATTGATGTTGATGGATATTAGTGACCTGGGGTTGTTATTTCCCATTAGTTTGGTATAGGTGGTGGTCCTGTGCCTCTTTTGGTTTAGTTGCTGAGGGGTTTTCTATTCCCTTTGTTTTCTTGAGTGGAGTTTTCTTCTCTGGGTTGGGATTTTCCTTCTAGGATTTTCTGTAGGGCTGGATTTGTGGGTAGATATTGTTTAAATTTGATTTTGTCATGGAATATCTTGTTTTCTCCATCTATGTTGATAGAGAGTTTTGCTGGGTAAAGTAGTCTGGCTGGGCACCTATGATCTCTCAGGACTTGTAGTATATCTGACCAGGCCCTTCTAGCTTTTAAAGTTTCTGAGGAGAAGTCAGGTGTAATTCTGATGGGTCTGCCATTGTATGTGACTTGACCTTTTTCTCTTACAGCTTTTAATACTCTTTCTTTGTTCTGTACATTTGGTGTTTCAATTATTATGTGGTGAGAGGAGTTTCTTTTCTGGTCTAATCTGTTTGGTGTTCTGTAAGCCTCTTGTATTTTTATTGGCATCTCTTTTTTCAGGTTTGGGAAGTTTTCCTCTATGATTTTGTTGAAGATATTTCTTGGACCTTGGAGTCGGGGTCCTCCCTCTCTTTCCTCTATACCTATATTTCTTAGGTTCCATCTTAACATTGAGTCCTTGATTTCTTGGATGTTGTCGGTGAGAGATTTTTTAGCCTTCTCATTTTCTTTGGATGTTGTACTGATTTCTTCCACTGAATCTTCCATGCCTGAGATCCTGTTTTCCATCTCTTGCATCCTATTGTTGATACTCACATCCGTAGTTCCTGTTCTCTTTCCTTGGTTCTCCACTTCCTCTTTTAACTTTGACTGTGTGTTCTTTATTGTTTCTATTTCTATTTTCATGTCTTGTATGGTTTTGTTCGTTTTGTACATTTCCTTCTCCAGCTTGCTTGTTTTTGTATGAAAATCTTTCATTGCTTTTTCCTTTTCCTGTTCAAGCTCTGTCACCCTGGCTTGGAGCTCTTTAGTGGTGTTGTTCCTTGTTTTGACTTGTAGAATTGTGGCTTCTGTGAATTCCTTCATAGATTTAAGTTCTTCTTGCAGGGACTCTATCACTTTCCATAATGCAGAATTGTCAACGTTTTCATATGTTTCTGTTGGTGTGAGGTCATCCGAATTGGATGAGCTAGCATAATTCTGCTTTGTTGGAGTCATATTTCCTTGATTTATATTTTTTTTTGTCCTTTGGCCATTGGATGCGTTTAGCTGTCTGTTCTTGTCATTTTCTGTGCTTGGATCCACAGTGGATGATTTGGTGCAGGGGACGAGTTACTTGGCTATCTGTCGTTGCTTACCAGGGGGATTTCAGGGTCACTGTGGTTTTAATCGCCTGAGGCACTGTGAGCTGGTGCAGCCTATTCCCAGGTTGTGAGTAATGGACCGGGATTGTTTCACTGCTCCCAATTCAGACTTCTCTATGTTGCACTCTGAGTTATCAGCCTGTAATGGTTCTGATGGTATGGACCTGTTTGCCCAGGCACAGATTCTGTGGGCTTTGTTTGTCGTCCGGAGGCTGACAGGGTCTTGTTCCACACCTAATATGTCTGGATTTTCTAGAATACAGCTATGGTCCCGATTCCTGGTTTCTCACTAGGCTTCTTGCCACAGGCCTGTCCTCTGTGCCTGATTCCCTCCCTACCTGCACAGCCCTGGGTCTCCTTCCCTGGCTGCTTGGCCGTGGGTGCACAGAGCCTGGGTTCCCCTGGCCGCCAGAGTGGTCCTCTTGCCCCAGCAGCTCAGCCGTGGGTGCGCGGGTCCCTGGCCCCGCCCATGCCTGACTCTCTCCCCAGTTGTCCTGCGGTGGGTTCGGTGGGTTCGGGGGGATTTGGCCCTGCCAGCCGGGCTCCCTCCCCAGCTGCGCTGCCATGAGTGTGCATGATTCGGCCCCTCCCGTCTTCCCGCACTCTCTCGGAACCTCCCGCCCTCTGCTTCACTAGCAGCTGCGGACCACCCACTGAGCCCCCTGTTTGTTCCTTGCTAAGCCTTCCACTATCTCGCAAAATTTTTTAAGTGGGTATAAGTTCTACCTGAGGTGTGGGGAGTCCAATAGGCTAGTGAACTATCGCCAAGTGGCCTCTGATTCTGCCTGCTGTGTGTTGGGATCGATCTTACCAGGTGCCTCTCCAAATGGGAGTTCCTGAATCCCGGGTTTAGTGGCTTCTGTGTCTGTGAGAGATGGGAGAGAGCCTTACCCTGGGACTTTTAACAGTCCCTTGGGAGCTGTGAGTGTTCCCGGGAGGGTCTAGCTCCTCCGGTTTTTGCACAGTGCCCAATAACTCTGTGTTTTTTATGGCTCTTTTTTTCCCCACGTTCAAAATGCGTCAGTGTAGGTCGCCGCCATCTTATATTGTTATTTCTTTACAGTGACAATACCATTACTGAGAGCATTTTACAATTTGTATTTAGAAGTGTCTTTAAGAGCTGGTAATACATTATTTTTGATTGCAAAGGTAATTGCATATATTCTATAAATTAAAGAAGAAAGAATATAATTAAAACTATTCATAATCTGACTACTTCAAAGTAACCATTCTAGCGAGCGTAGGGGTATGTGTGTGCGTGTGTGTTATAATAATTCATTGTGGGTTTTGTACTTAGATTTTGTGTTTGTATGTTTGTCTTTAAAATAAGTTTATTCATCTAAGCTATTCTTATATTGAGTCATTCAGCAGATAAGACGTTTTGTTCACTGTTCGTTCCAGTCATGACAAGTTACTGGGTAGGAGTTAGAGGGTTTTGATCTTGTGTAGCCATATTCTTTTGTTTGTTCTTGAACTGATAAACTTTCATCCTTTGAATTGTCATCTAAAAACAAGCAAAAGTGATTGAACCCAAATGTGGTGAATAAGGTAAATCTAAAACCTGACACTCTTAATCAAACAGAGGGTAGTTAGCACATAATGAAGAGAGTTTGAGACTGTCACAGAGACAGGGTCTAAAGAAGTGTTTAAAATGTTTTTGGAAAATGGAGGCACTGAGCAAATAAACATAGATTCATGTATGTAGTATTTTAAGAAAAAAATAATCATTTCAACACTTAAGTTCTGGAGAGAAAGTTATGGATGGACGTTAGCTTCTTTGTCAGGGACAGAATGAAGGAAACACTAGTTTATAAAAAATAAATTTATTTGTTGCTTCAGGTTACATCTCCATCATATTGTCCTCTTTCCCCCATTCCCTGCCCCATCCTCCCACCCTTTACCTCCTAACCCTTCCATTCCACTCCTCTGGAGTGGAGTGTCCCTACATAACAGTCTTCCACCCCAGTTCAGAAGTCATATGAGGGCCAAGAGCCTCCTCATACACTGGGGGCCTACAAGGCAGTACCACCAGTGAAAAGTGTCTCATTGCCAGGGAAAGAAACCTAAAAACAAACAAACAAACAAACAAACAAACAAACAAACAAACAAAAGTCTATGTCCATGTTCCCTTTGGTGCATTGGTTGTAGTGTAGATATCCTGTACTATATAGCTAAAATCCGACTATAAGTGAATAGATGCCATGTGCATCCTTCTGAGTCTGGGTTAGCTCACTCAGGATGAGCTTCTCTAGTTCCATCCATTTGGCTGCAAATTGCACAATTTCATTGTTTCTGAAAGCTGAGTAATATTCCATTGTGTAGATGTACCACAGTTTTTTAATCCATTCTTTGGTTGAAGGACATCTGGGTTGTTTCCAGTTTCTAGCTATTACACATAAGGCTGCTATTAACATAGATGAGGAAACTTCCTGTGATTTGGTGAGGAATCATTTGAATGTATACCCAGAAGTGGTTCTGCTGGATCCTGAGGCAAAGCTATTCCAAGTTTTATAAGATATCGCCAGACTGACCTCCATAGTGGTTGCACAAGCCTGCACTCCCACCAGCAATGGAAGAGGATTCCCCTTTCTCCACACCCTCGCTAGCATGTGCTGTCATTTGAGCTTTTGATCTTAGTCATTCTGACAGGTGTGAGATGGAATCTCAGAGTAGTCTTGAGTTGCATTTCTCTGGTGATTAAGGATGCTGAGCATTTCTTCAAGTGTCTATCAGCCATTAGGGATTCCTCCATTGTGAATTCTCTGTTTAGCTCTGTTCCCCATTTTTTGATTGGATTATTTGGTTTCTTGGCATTTAATTTCTTGAGTTCCTTGTAGATTTTGGATATTAGTCCACTGTCAGATGTGGGGTTGGTGAAGAGTTTTTCCCAATCTGTAGGCTGCTGTTTTGTTCGAATGACAGTGTCTTTTGCCTTACAGGAGCTTTTCGGTTTCATGAGGTCCCATTCATTGATTGTTGGTCTTAGGTCCTGAGCTGTTCGTATTCTGTTCAGGAAGCTGTCACCTGTGCCAATGAGTTCGAGGGTTTTTTGCACTTTTTCTTCTAGTAGATATAGTGTGACCGGCCTTATGTTAAGGTCTTTGATCCACTTGGACTCAAGTTTTGTAAAAGGTGATAAGTATGAGTCTAATTTCATTTTATAAGAGGACATCCAGTTGGACCAGCACCATTTGTTGAAGATGCTGTCCTTTTTCCATTGTGCGGTTTTGGCTTCTTTGTCAAAAATTAGGTGGCCATAGGTGTGTGGGTCCATTTCTGGGTCAGGAAACACTACTTTTTTAACTGTACAAGGTATTCATTTATCTACTATTAAAATTTGTTTTCTAAACCACATGAAAATTCTCACAGTAAATTTTAAAATAAAGGAAAACATATTTTTAAAAATCAGGCCAGGTGGTGGCAGCTCACGTCTTTAATTCCAGCACCCGTGAAGTAGAGGCAGGAGGATCTCTGTAAGTTCAAGGCCAGGCTGGCCTACAGAGAGAGAAGTCCAGGACAGCCAGGGGTACACTGAGGAATCCTGTCTCAAAATACCAAAAAATAAAATAACCCAAAGGCTTTATTATTTCATCTGAGTTGATGCACCAGAGGAAGATGAAGGGCAAAGAAGCCTTTTTTAATCTCATGATGTATGGAGGAAGAACTAGATTTTGTGTGTGTGTGTGTGTGTGTGTGTGTGTGTGTGTGTGTGTGTGTGTATCACCATTGCAAGGAATGAGAAGGATAAAAAAAGAAAAAGAAAGGAAGTAAAAGTGAAATGAAAAAGTGAATATGAAGGAGAATGGAGGAAGTTAGAAAAAGGGTAGAAGGAAGGAGGAAGGGAGACAGATGGTTCTACCAAGTCCCTGTAGTGAAGAAGCCAACACTTAAAGATGAATTCGTGAACTCAGCTTTATCCTAGTGCGTTTTAATTGTTCTTGAGGAATTTAAAGACAGCAGGGCTTTTTTTTGTAATATTTCCAAAACCCTAAAAATGACACAAATTGAGGAAGGTTGCAGACAATAGAGAAGATACAATGGATGTCACCTTCTGGCAATTTCTAGAGACCAGACTTTGGAAACCTATTTAGGTTGATGAAGCCCATTAGTATTGTCAATCCATGCACAGGTTCTTGAAGAAAGGGACAACAGTGATCACAAAGAGAGATGTACAAGGTTTCAGAACCCACGATCTTCAGGGATGAAGAACCTTGATTAGACATGGAATGTTAGAGACTTTTTCAGCTTATTATTCAACTTGACCTTGTATCCCTAAATCTAGTCTAGAGTAGAGCACCATGAGGCACTATTACATGTTCTTTAAATTTAAACAATAGTTTGTAAATTTCAACAGTGATTAAATTGCTCTTTAATGTTGCATACATAGTGTTAGAATACTAGATGCTGTACTTTAAGATCTCAGTACTATACTATAGATCTCAGTACTATAAAAATGGATAAATAGTGGGCTACTCACCCCACTAAGCCCCCTTATATACAGTATGTAGTTTGCTTACTATTACTACTCACCATTAATAAATTAAGGAAAAAGACAAACAACAAATTTTTAAAGAATATTTGTTTTGGGAATCCTGGTAGAGAGGCACAAATTTTTGTAAAATAACACAATAAATAAGACAAGGCTTGAGTGAAATAAAGACAGACTATCCAGGTATAGTGACATATGAGTGAAATTAGAGCATTCAGGAAACTAAGGCAGGAGAATTGGTAGTTTATAGCCAGTATATGATACATAGTTAGACCTTGTCAAAAGAAAAACAAAACAACAACAAAAAAAAAAAAACAAAAAACCAAACCTGAAACAATCCTCAAAGAAAATAAATAAAAACAAAGCATGAAGCAGATATAGAAAAGTAAATCACAATGATTATTAAATAAAATATCTATAAAGAAACAAAGGTTACAAGGACTACAGTGTGTATGTAGTGTGTGTGTGTGTGTGTGTGTGTATGTGTGTGTGTGTGTGTGTGTGTGTGTGTGTGTGTTTTTGTGTGTGGTGATAGTGCTTGGCATTGAACCCAGGGAGCTCCTCCCCTGAGCCCTACCAGCCTACAAAGTCATTGTTTATTACATTTCATCTCAGAAAGACTTCCATTTTAGAGGTAAAAGTATTAAAAATCAGGTAAGGGAAGATGAAGTGTATTTTCATATAAATGCTTTTATTAGCTATGGTAGACATGATAAAGACACTCTAACAATGTCCTTATCCAAATCACCAGCAGCACCTGGGACTACTTTATTTCACATATGAGATGGGGTAATTGGGGGGCCTTATCCAGATAGACCCTTTATATTCACATAAGGAGAATTGAGGACCCATGAGTAGGTGGGAGAAGGAGGTGTGCTCACTGAAGCCTGGTCTCTAACAGGGCTGTAAACCAGAGGAATGTAGAAAGAGAAGCTGGAGAAGGCAGAGAAGCAGCTGTCCCCTTGATCATCCTGAGAAGGCCATCTGCTAATTCTTTTTGGAATTCTGACATACTGGAATTTGATTTTGATTGTTTTAGTCATTAAATGGCTCATGTTCTGCTGAGCAGCAGGGGGAAGAGAATATATTAGCTAATAAGAATTACTTTTCAAAGAATTTACAGTGACTCAAACTTAATTGCTCTCCAACCAGATGATCATTCAATTCAAAAAGGGTTACTATAGATGAATCAGAAATTATTCTTTTTTTTTTCCCCAAGCATTTTGGTTTTGTTTGGTGCCTGTTACCTTCATGCTAAGGAGAGAAAAGGAATTGTCCTTCCTATTGTCATTACTGGGTTCATGTCAGTTGCTGGTTGTCTCAGTCAGGGTTTCTATTGCTGTGATGAAACACCAATACCAAAAGCAACTTGGGGAGGAAAGAGTTTATTTCACTCACTGTTCCATATACAGTCAAAAGCATATTGTCAAAAGCTGTGAGGACAGGAACTCAAGCTGGGCAGGAACATGGAGGCAGGAGCTGATGCACAGGCCATGAATGAATGCTGCTTACTGGGTTGCTCTGCAATGACTTGCTTAGCCTGTAGCCAGCAGAGTGATGGTGGGATTTTTCCCCCACATTATTTTATGTAAACATCATGACAATCCTAAAATAGAAGTATTATTCTCATTCTCTACTTACAAATGAAATTATTGATTTTTCAGGGGAAAGCAAACAGCCTGATGTTAGTGGTAAAATGACAAAAACACAATATTCAGACATAGATTAGAATGTAGGTAAATTTGAATGATCTATGGAGAGAACACATAAAAGAGATAGATGATGATAGACAATTGATAGATATGATGGCTGATAGATGATGGAGATGACAGCTGATAGGTGATAGATGATAGGTAGACAGATAGAGGATAGACAATAGGTAGATAGATAGGTGACAGATGGATATGATAGCTGATGGAAAAACTGGTAGAAGAGGACTGGAGAAATATACAAAAGTTCTTACAAATAGAATTTAGTGTGACACAAAGTTTGCAGAGCAATGTTTTGGCCTAGATAGTTATTAGAGAGAAAATTCTTTTGGGTACTCTATCTAGCCTCCTGATTTCCTCTCATATAAAGGAAGACAACAATAGCTGTCTCTCATAATGAATCCCAAGAACTAGGAAAGAATACTGTGACACTGAAGAGCTCTTCAAGTGTTGATTCAACACTCTGTGGTCTACTTAGGATCCCCAAACCAATCTGTGACTCATTCAACCCTAAGAGGTAATCTGTTCTGAAGGAGAGAAAGAGGCATTGTAAATCAGGTGGCAATCAACGATTCCAAAGAGAATTGAACATTTTTTTTGTTGCTGTTGTTCAAATGAACAGAAGATGTTGGTATGAATGGTGTGCTCTCTGAGAATGAGTAGACACAGTCGCTTACCAGAGGGTGAACATAATACAAGAGAATCATTAAAAAAAAAAAAAAAAAAAAGCAAGTCTTGAAGTTAGTTCATCAAGATGTATGAGATCACTTAGAGTTTAGACAACTGCAAAGTAGAACGATATGACCACTGACTGGCTGAAAACCTCAGCACAAATACAGAGCCAAGGGCAGCTGGAAACTCTTAAGCACTAAATGAGAAGGAGAGAGTAATTTTGACATCAAAGGGATCAGTCTGACAAATGAAAATCAAATTGGATAGACTTTAATACAAACAGCTGGGTGTGATTCGACCTAAAAAGGAAGATTTCCTGGAGTCAGCCAAACATTCATTAGAACCCCACATGCCTTCCAAAGAGAAAGTAAATACATATTTTTAATTTCCAAGTTTTTTTCTATTCTACACAATAAAAAAAGTGATGAAGGTAAGATAAAAGAGGCTTTACAACAGTCCTTGGAGTGATTTGATGGCCACACTTTATCTCAAGAAGCGTTTTTCTCTGATCTCTTTTCTACATTTTCCAAACTTACTGTTTCCCATCTCTCCTTTTAATGTGTATAAAACAACATGAAGAGATAATATATCTGAATGTGATGAATAAATTCAAAGAGCCCATATCGTCCTGCTGACAGCCTTTTTATATTGGAAACATTTCTGTATGAACCAATACTTTCCAACACCTTGCACAAGAACAATGGACTAGTTTGCCTTCCAACATGTGTCTTGCAACTGGCCTGTCTATGGAATGCAGATAGAGTGGATATGCACAGGCTGTGGTTCAAACCAGCCAAGGGATGTTGCTTACTTGCTGATAGAGAGATCAGAAACAAAGTGGACAAAGAGATCAATAGTTTACAAGCAACTCCTACACGGTTCTTACAGTGGCTCTAGAAACATCTATGCTGTTTTCTTAATGGTGATGTACCTTTGCTGTGTTGTGGCAACTCAGCTGAATCAGCATACAAATAAATATCCAGTTCAAAGGATCAAAGTTGATGCAAAAGGCAATCCTGTTGTCTTCCTCTATTGTAATAGTCCAGTTACCCAAGAATCATAGATGCTGCTAACATTGCTCATGAAGTATTCTCAGAAATTAGCAAATGACAGGACATCTAGTAGGCACTGAATACATTTTTGATGTGTTAATAAGTGACATGAGCCAGAAATCTGTAAATGGGCTTAGACATGATTAAGTATATATAGAGAGATAAGACACCATCCATTTCATTAAGTCATCATTATCTGTTTAAATTACCTCGTGCTGCAGGATCTGCAGAGCAAATTCAGAGCCCCCAAATCAAAATTCAGGATTAATTTTGGGTTCAAATGAGGCAAAGCAGAAACAAAATCCTCAAGCTTTTGCAATGATGCCTAAGCAGCATGTAGAAGATTTTAAGCTAATACACCACTTACTGTACTTGCGAGTGGATCAGTGAATGATTTCATTGACCCACAGCTTTGTTCTTGTTTTGTGTCCTTCTAGATTATTCTATTGATATGCTGAAGAAAGACGTGCAGGTGAGAGCTAATGGGCTCAGCAGACATTAAGACTGGTTCCTTTCTGTTTACTCCCTGCAGCCCCTGCTGGTTTCAAGTGTTTTTCATTTGAAGGTATGTTTTGTTGACATAATAAGCCATTTAAGGCCAGCCCTGATTTCCTTCAAAATTCAAGCTTGCAAATCAGCAAGAAGAAAATGGAGTAATAGTGTATTCTGGTTTTGCCCAGAAAACTTGTGTGTCTTGAGCTGACAGGACTGCAACAAAACCTTTCAAACTGATGGAAAGTAATTTTACTCATCGTATTTAGGGCAGCCAATTTTCCAGCTTTATTGATATTAGTAATCTCTTAAAGTGGTTACAACATAAAAAGCCACACTAAGATAATATTTGTCAAGTATAATTTCCCCCATAGATGATGTATGTATTTTGTAGATTGTTCAGAAAATACAAAAATAATATGTGTGCTGTGTATGAAGTGTAGATACTTGCATCAGGATTATGTTAGTTTGTTTATAAAAGTCAATGTTGGCTACCAAAGAACTTGTAAACTGAAAATAGAAACCTGTGTGTACTGGGGGCTGGTCAGACAGCTCAATGGGTAAGAGAGCTTGTTGCTCTTGTAGAGGACCAGAGTTTAGTTTCCAACACCTTATAGGGTGGCTCACAACTGCTTGTAACTTGAGCTCTTAGAGAGCCAATGCCCTCATCCTCCCTCTACAAGGACCTTCCTTAACCTGGGTATATCCCCATATATTCACAAAGTTAAAAATAAAATAAATGTGAGACATATATTGAATATCAGATAATGTTAGCATTAGCAAAGAGTACGAGCTCAACCTTATCTTAGTAAGAACTTGCAGGCTTTTCCAGTCCACTGAATATCAATTAACAGCAGCAGTTCACTTGGCCATTCACTGAGTGGAATTACAGTTCTTCAAATAAGTTCATGCAATAACAAACAAGATTTGGCCAGTCTAAATTGCTTTTAAAGTGGTTTTCAGAATGCTTAGATACATTGAGTATATTTTATTTCACAAAATTTGCCTTTTCCTTCATTTATCTCACTCTCCTCCTTGATTGAGTATGATAGTACACACCTCCAGTTCCAGCTCTGAGGGGATCCCTAGTTCACAGGCAGCCTGAGCTAGACAGCAAGGCACTGGCTCCTAGACAAAATCTCAGTTTCTCTTCTCTTTTTACTGCTAGGGAAACAAAACAGAGATTCATTATTTTGAACACAGCACATATTTAAAATTAGTTGACTTCAGAAATGATTTTAGGAGAGTAGAATTTGTGCCATTCCAAGTGCCTATGGTTTTTATATTTTACTTTTTATCTCTCTACCATTAGGAAATTTGCCTCCACGGTGAGGTGGAGAAACCCACTCATCTTAGAACAAAATAATGTTAAATCTAAATATCTTTTTTCATTAATTAATTTGTTTATTTTACATCCCAATCGCAACTCCCCCCTCCTCTGTTCCCAGTCCTAAATACTCTTGATGGTAACACTAGGTTATAGAGCATGTGGGGAGGGGGGTGGGAGGAAAAAAGGGGGAAAAAGTTTCAATTCAAAAGTAACTACACAATAGCTCGGAGAAATGCCCAGCAGAAGCAGCTGGGAGGCAGCCTCAGTCATTTGCCGGTCATTGTGACTTTGCACAAAGGGTTATCTCAGCAGCGAGGCAGCTTCTAGTAGTTAGCCATAGGAGCCAGAGAGGTTAAAACAGCTCATCACTTTATCAGGATTACTGAGGGTATGAGGGATGCCTTAATGGTCTGGCAGTCCTTTTTGTCACAATTTAATGGCATATCGATCTTTCAGAGTGAACAATCATGACCTTCAACTGTTTACAGATGCTTCGGAGGGAACAGGCTTAAGGAGCTTATTCGAGGGAAGCTGAGAAGGTTCAGCCTTGACCAGTCAAGTTGGGGAAGCCAAACAGCAATCTAAACATCCCAGTTTGGGAGCAACCTTCCACTGGGGGTGGCACCTACGACTGGGAAGAACAAGTGCCTCAGGAAAAGCCAGTGGTGTTACAATCAATAAATCAACCAGAAGTGTCATTAACAGAGAGAGAGAGAGAGAGAGAGAGAGAGAGAGAGAGAGAGAGAGAGGGAGGGAGGGAGGGGGGGAGGGAGGGGAGTGATGTGGGAGAACCCTTGCGTACACACGAACACACTTACACGTGTGCGCGCACACAGGAGTGAAAGACGGCCCTTTGTGTTGAGCTTGCTTTTCTGCTGGTTCAGATGTTCAAGAGGTTTCTTTGGGTGGTTTCAAGATTCGGAATCCTCTCAGCAGCTGGCTGAATCCTGGGTTGAGCTCATTATATGTCTTACAAAAAAAAAAAATCTCAGCAAAGAATAAAGCAAAACGATGCCTTTCTCTGAAAAATTATTAACTGGAAAGTTGTAGGACGCATTTTCTTGCATTCTGTGAACTTGCCTGCTCAAATATGGAGAGTTGCTTTCTGAGGAAGAAAAAAACATATTCATGGAAGTTAAATTCTCAGAAAGAGGTGGGACGGGGGTGCTCATCTACACACTCTGGTTCAGAGAATCTAGTCTGTATGAGTGTTGGATTCCAAATCCAGTTCCAGCTTTGGTTCTGTTGAGCTTCCTCTGTTGGATCATCCAGGTTCTGGTTGTTGTTCAGACGTAAAGTACTGTCTTCAGAGACCTATATAGTCTAACCAGTTTAACTGGTGGCAGCTCCCCCACAAGCTCTGTGTACAACATATTCTTGGAATCTGTTAATGTTCCTTTGTTCAGAGCTAAGCATTTTAAGATGAAATCATCCTGGTTTCTCAGTGGTCCTTGAAAGCACTGAGAGCTGCCCCACAAGAAAAGTTTAGAGAAGAAAAATGACATGAAGACAGAGACAAAACATGGCATGATGCAGACACAAGCCAAGAACACCATGCATTACCACTTGTCCCCAGAAACTTGGAGACCCACAGGGGAAGGATCCCTTGGTCCAGCTTGCAAGAAGACTGTGGTTCTGGCAGCAGCGTCATTTTGGGCTCTGCATATCAGAAATACGATGAAATAAATTTCTTTTGTTATGAGTCATCAAATTGATGGTAACTTGCTAATACAGCCCTGGAATTTCATCTTGATTAATATTAGCCTTGCTCCCCATGTACTTGACTGAATAATATAGTGAAATGTAGACGTGTAGTATCAGACAACAGTTCCCAAGTTGGGATGACAAAATGCATCTTTGTCTTTCTTGCTCACTTTGAATTTACTTCCATTCTAATTTGAATATATGAGATTGGAGAGGGCTGTGAAGAAAGAAATGAATTTGTGGGAGAAAAGGAAGGTGGGCAAGTCTTTACAGTATGATCATTCACTGTAAGGGAAGAAACTGGTCACAATACATTGTTGAGGTGCTCCAATTACAGCTTTCTTGTTTGAGCCTGTGGTTAATGACCAACAGAAATGTGTCCTTTTCTGTCTTTTCATTTCTCTTCTCTTCTCCTTCCTTCCTTCCTTCCTTCCTTCCTTCCTTCCTTCCTTCCTTCCTTCCTTCCTTTCTTTCTTTCTTTCTTTCTTTCTTTCTTTCTTTCTTTCTTTCTTTTTGTAAAAGATGTGTCTAGCACACTAACCATGTGGGTGAAGAAGCTAAAATCAGGCCCTATCCTTCGCTAATTGTCCTTTTGTGGGAAGGTTTTCTGAGCAAGTGAGTGCTTCCTATCAAAGTGGCAATAGAGAACAGAATAAATGGCAGACATAGGCCATGTGTTAACTGAGTCCATAGTCACTGAAGATGCAGGGTTTATGACAGAACATCAGTGGTCCTGCTACCTGGTTGCCTCAGAGATGCCCTGAGAAATAAGCCCTCTTGTATACTTGTCCTGTTCACCATGTGATGGGCTAACTGAGCATCTCTGACATCTTGGCCTCCATTCTTCTCTCCCCAGTATTTCCTTACTCAATGGGCTTCTTCTTTCCATGACACCAGACTACTCTGACCATTTAAAACCTTTGTCATCCTTTTCTGTCAGGCTCCATGTCTGGCCTCATGTTTTCCCAGGACCTTTCTTCATGGAACTGTGGCTTAGCTGATCCCAAGCTGTTTACATGATGTTTGCAAAGGAGCTCTGCCGTCTTTTTCACATAGTAATTAATTCTCCAAAACCAAGGCCATAATTTCCTCTTATGAGAGATTTGTCAAAATAGGGTATGTGCTATCACTAGCATACACTGAGCTCCAGCTTGAAGCTACTCATCACATCTAATAATGAGGTGTTTGTCTAACCACCTTCTCTTGAGGGTGAACGATGTCTTCTGTGTCTGGTTGGACCTCGGGAAATGATTCACAGTCAGGGTTTGACCAATGAAAAACAGGACTAGCCCTTCCTCCAGTTAGTGAGCTCTTCAAACCCCTACAACTCATGAGTCAGCAATGACTTATAACCCTTCCTCTGTATTAATGAATATTTAAGAGGTTTGTCTTTTTCAATGTCTAAAAATTGGATAAGACAATATTTTTTATTTAAAATGTAATATAAGTGCCTTCCATAAAATCTGAAGAATAATAGTAAATGTGAAAGCACAAGTCATCTTTGATATTGTCACCTCAAAATAAACAAGATTAATTTTTATTTGTATCTACTTAACAAAAACATCCCTATGGTCAGGAAAGCAACTAATTATGATAAAGTATCATATATACAAAAAAAGACCACCACACAGCAGTATTCTCTGTCTCTGTCTCTCTGTCTTTGTCTCTCCTCTATGTCACAAATACACATTCTCTCTCTCTCTCTCTCTCTCTCACACACACACACACACACACACACACACACACACTATGAGTGTATTAGTTAAAGTAAGTTGCTATAAAGTTCAGTATCCATGAACATTTAATGGCCTAACTACCATAGAAATGTGGGTATTGCTTACATATGAATTACTGTCTATTACAGTCATTCACAATGAGTACATGACAAACCCAACCTGGTTCATCTGTTAGAGTTCCTGTGTTCTCACAGAAGAACAGGAAGTGTGTGTGTGTGTGTGTGTGTGTGTGTGTGTGTGTGTGTGTGTGTGTGTGTGTCGGGGGGGCAGCATGTGGAAGGATTAAGAGATGGGCTCAGAGATGGCTTCCATTACTTCAGTTTTCCTAGGTGGAACTTAGTCCACATGGCCTCATGAATGTGCAAGATAAGCTAGGAAACATTCAGATGTGCACCCACAAGCAGAAAGAAAAGTTGGTCATCGAACAATTAGCCAGTCTCTCCAATGTGTTGAATATAATTCGTTATAACTTGGTATTTTTATTTGAAAACAATTTAATTGGAATGATGTAATAATATTGATGATTATTATAGACCTACTTAGGGAAATGGTAATATTTTAGAACTGCCAACTTTAAAATACATCCAAATACACTTTTCTGTGACAGTCGATCTGCCTCATAGATTCTACTTTGTGGCAGATAATATCTATCTACTCATTCAGAGATTTGTTTGGCTTTGAATGCACACCATTTTCTTCCATTCCCTTTAGTTAGCATTTGCCTAGATCTTTTCCTAATACTCCTAAAATCTGGATCACTTACTTACTTTTCTTTCTTTCTTTTTTTTTTTACTGTATGATCTTGTAGTTGATGTTAATTTAGATATTATGACCCAATCTAAGCATCACTGTTCTTAGAGACCTTTACATTACTTTTGATAATTATTTTCCAATTAAACCATTACACATCTGTTACCATGCTTCATGAATTCTGAGTCATTTTCCTTACATAGAGATTTTTGTAACATTGTTTTGTCAACCAGCATACTACGTTATACTCATGATGTTTTACATTTGCTTCTCTGAGAATAATTTTCCTCTAGTAAATTGGAAAATTGTCATTTTACTTTTTTATATTCTACAACTGCTTATTTTTCAGAACTGGATGGATTAATATAGAATGCAGTTTTCCAAAGTCCGTCAATGATACAAACAAAAGAAACAAAGGAAGAAACACATTGAATTATTTATATCTAAACAAAACTAGGAAAGATTTTTGCTTGGTTTCCTTTTACTCACTTGCACATACTGCTGGATTTTAAGCCCTTGCAATCTGAGCTGCTAGACTCAACTCAGCAATAGGAACATGTTCATTCTATGTCTTGTTCATATGTGAAAAGCAGCTTTGCAAGCTAAAGTCTTGCTGGGTCCTTTCTTAACACCAAAAGTCTTATATCTATGCAGTGATTCTCTTCATATCTAGCTCAACTCAAACATTCCACTTCTGTCTTCAGCCCTCTTAAGTTATCTTAATTCTGTAGTAAGAGGTAATTTGAACTGTTAAATTCACTGCGGAGATAGACTAGCATAGTAATAAATGGCAATCATATGTAATCCGTATCGAGCAGCCATGTCATCCCTTCCACCTTAACTTCATCTTACAAGGTAAGTCCTAGTAATTCAAGTAATTCAAGTCCTACTTCACCCTGAGATCCATAGCGGCCCCCAAATTCACTATTTTCTGTCTTTTACAGTACTCATTGTGCAAGTGTCATGAGGGACGTATTAATTTCAAGCTAGTTTCTCCTTTTCCCTCACTGTAACATGCACGCTTCCTTCTTACATCTATGTGATTTCCGAGATTGTAGAGACTGTGTTCCTTGGTTTCCTTACAGACATTTAGCATAAAGATATATGTGACACATTCAATGCTTGGGCTGATAAAATTAAAGATTAATTACAGTTTCTAATTTCAAACTTCTCTCATTTAAGTTTGTACAACCTCACTGTTGTATGAAATATCTGAGATAAACTTTATTATTTTAAAATGAAGCATATTCATTTTCTTATAGTTCTGAAAAGTGGATTCTAAAAATTAAGGCTCTAGTATCAGGCAAGGAACTTCCAACTATTATAATCATTAAAAAGAGGTAGAGCTTTGACTTCTTCCTTTCCAATTTGTATCCTCTTGATCTCATTTGTTGTCTTACTGCTCTAGCTAGAGCTTCAAGTACTATGTTGAAGAGATACATGGACAGTGGGCATCTTTGCCTGGCCCCTGATTTTAGAGGAAATGCTTTAAATTTCCCTCCATTTAATTTGATGCTAGCTACTGGCTTGCTGTATATTGCCTTTATTATTTCTAGGTATGGTCCTTGCATGCCATCTCTCTCCAGGACTTTTAGCATGAAGGGGTGTTGGATTTTGTCAAATGCTTTTTCAGCATCTAGAGAGGTGATCATGGTTTTTTTTTTCCTTTCATGTTGTTTATATGGTGGATTCCATTGATGGGTATTTGTATGTTGAACCACCCCTGCATTCCTGGGATGAAGAATGGTGTATGATACTTTTGATATGTTCTTGGATTCAGTTTGCAAGTATTTCATTGAGTACTTTTGTGTCTACGTTTATGAGGGAAATTGGTCTGAGATTCTCTTTCTTTGTTGGATCTTTGTGTGGTTTAGGTATCAGGGTAACTGTGGCCTCATAGAATGAATTTGGTAATGTTCCTTCTGTTTCTATACATCCAAAAGATTGCTTACCAAACCACAAGGACATCTCAAGTATGTTAATAGCAGCTTTATGCATAATAGTTAGAAACTGGAAACAACCCTGATGGCCTTCAACTGAAGAATGGATAAAAAAAAACAACAACAAAAAACAAAACAAAACAAAATAAAAAAACTGTGGTACATTTACACAATGGAATAATACTCAGCTATCAGAAACGAGGAAATCATGCAATTTGCTGCCAAATGGATGGAACTAAAAAAGCTCATCCTGAGTGAGCTATCCCAGACTCAAAAAATACATATGGCATGTATTTACTTATAATTGGATTTTAGCCATATAACGCAGGATAACTATCCTACAACCAACAGACCAAAAGGAACAGGAACATAAACTTTGTTACCTGTTAGTAGGATACTTTGTCCTAGTGGAGCTGCCATGTAGGTCCCCAGTGCAAGAGGAAGCTCTTAGCCCTCATATGATTGATGAACTGAAGGGGGCAGATATGTAGGGATGACCCCACACCAGAGAAGTAGGATAGGTGGGAGAATCTGACCAAGAGGGGAGGTGGGAGGGGGCTGTGATGGAGATGTAACTTGAAGTAATAAATAAACATAATTAAGAAAAGAAAAGAAGGATATTTAAAAAAAAGAGGTAGAGCTTTTCCTTAACAAAAGCCTTGATCCCACCCAATAGGGTTGAACACTAACTTCTTAGTTGCATATTAAAAGCTCAATCCCATAATACTGCTGTAATGGTGATAAAATTTCAACATGGGTTTTGAAGAGAACAATCATTTAAATTGTAAAGCAGCAATCTAATTTGGCCCATTTATATTTATTCTTCACCTTGTGAAGGCCTTAAATCTGGTTAGAAAGATATTGGTTACTCCCATATCATTCATGCCACTACTGCATCCATGGGCATCTTCTCAGACCAGACAGATAGTTCAGATGTTGTAGATCAGAGAGTTCACCCCTGAGTAAGACAACTGAGGGAATTTTCCTGTAGTGTAGCCTACACAGAAACATCCAGTACCATGTAAGCAATCAAGTAGGGAGGATGTGTCCAGGTCAGTGCCAGCTTGATTTTTCATTGTTCTGTGAACACAGCATGTGGAGTCTTCAGCAGTAAAGTTTTATCAATAAGTTCTGGTGATCAACTAAGAACAACAGCAACAGTCTGTACTGTACTGTATGGGTATAGTCTCTGCAACCTCTCAAATGACAACTCAAAAGGGGAATATTCCATACTTGGCACTGAACTTTTAACTTGGGACTCTATGGTTTCTGGGAAGAGCATTAGCCATTTAAAAGAACAATTATTAACATGCTCAAAGAGTTCAAGAATGTCAAAAAGGACATGAATAGACAACTGAATAAACTGAAAAGAGTCAAGAATAAACTCCTGATTGAAGTCCAAGAAAACAAATGGTTATTGAAACAATGAGGGGAATTCATGCAATAAAAATTGAATTTGAGTGGAGCGAAGATGGCGGCGACCTACACTGACGCACTCTGAACGCGGGGAAAAAAGAGCCATAAAAAACACAGAGTTACTGGGCACTGTGCAAAAACCGGAGGGGCTAGACCCCCCCCCCGGAACGCTCACAGCTCCCAAGGGACTGTTAAAAGTCCCAGGGCAAGGCTCTCCCCATCTCTCACAGACACGGAAGCCACTAAACCGGGGATTCGGGAACTCCCATTTGGAGAGGCGCCTGGTAAGATCGTTCCCAACTTACAGCAGGCAGAATCAGGGTCCACTTGGCCATAGATCGCTGTCCTATTGGGCTCCCCACACATCAGGTTGAACTTATACCCACTTAGAAAAGGTTGCGAGATAGTGGAAGCCTTAGCAAGGAACAAACAGGGGGCTCAGCGGGTGGTCCGCAGCCGCTCCTGAAGCGGAGGGCAGGAGGTTCCGAGAGAGCGCAGGAAGCAGGGAACACAAAAGCAGGCGGGAGCGGCCAAATCTCAAACACTCAGGATAGCGCAGCTGGGGAGAGAGCACTGCTGGCAGGGCCAAATCCCCGCCAGTCCACGGCAGGTCATCTGGGGAGAGAGACAGGCGTGGGTGGGACCAGGGGTCCGTGCACCCACGGCGGAGCTGCTGGGACCAGAGGTGCACTCAGGCAGCCGGAGGATCCGGGGCTTGGGGTACCCACAGGACCCGTGGCGGCGCAGACAGGAAGGAAATCAGGCACAGGGTCCAGCCCTGTGGCGAGAAGACTAGAGAGAAACCAGAAATCGGGACCATAGCTGTATCCTGGAAAATCCAGACATATCAGGTGTGGAGCCAGACCCTGTCAGCCTCCAGGACGACAAACAAAGCCCACAGAATCTGTGCCTGGGCAAATAGGCCCATACCATCAGAACCATTACAGGCTGATAACTCAGAGTGCAACATAGAGAAGTCTGAATTGGGAGCAGTGAAACAATCCTGGTCCATTACTCACAACCTGGGAATAGGCTGCACCAGATCACAGTGCCTCTGGC
>CAJQZJ010033704.1:3617409-3631700 GCA_907164525.1 Lophiomys imhausi
GGTTTGTTACTGAGATGTAACTTGAAGAAAAAAAAATAAAGTATTTATAAAAAAAAAAAATTGAATTTGATAAGAATGACTGAAGAAATCCTGAACTGAAATGAAGCTAGAAATAAAAAAGTCTATAAGTTTAACAAAAATATAAACTCTAAGACAAGGGAGAGGAATTGAACCATTCAATCGAAAAAATGATACATTTAAAAAGTCCTCATGAATGGTATATGAAAGAACTCTGTGACAGCATGCAAAGACTTAATCTACAAAATAAGAGCATAGAAAAATAAAAATTCCAAGTCAAAAGCACAGAACATTGCTTCAGAAATATCATAAAAGAAAACTTCCAAAATACTAGGGAAACAGAAGCCTATCCAGGCTCAAGAGACATACAGAATACTAACCCGACAGGACCAGAAAAGAAACTCCCCACACTTCATTACAGCTAAAATACAAACATACAGGACAAAGAAAGGAAACTGAAGGCAGCAAGAGAAAAAGATCAAGTCACATATACAGGGAACAAGTTAGCGTAACAGTTGATTTTTCAATGGAAAATTTAAAGACCAGGAAAGTCTAGAACAAAGTGATGACAGTTGTTACTTCTGCCTCTATGGGTTGGTGATGCGGTCTTGTTTACAGGGTTTGCCTGGCATGTGTGAACCACTGGCTCTGATCCCCAGTAAAATCTAAGGTTATGTAACTCTGCGAATTATAATATATTTTGGAATGTGGAAGATGATTCTTGAACTTCACACCAGTTCTCTTCTGATTATTTCTCAAAGCCACAACACTATACTTAAAATTACCCTCTGTGAAAATAACTTACGCCAATATTGTTTTTTACACTCTTTATTTAATAATTTAATTTTTGAATACTTATTTCATAATCACTGCATCTACATCACTTCTGCCTGTCCCTCCCCCCACAACAGCTCTCTTGTTCTCCCTTCTCAACTCTTGATCTCTTTAATTATTATTAGTATACACACACACACCACACACATATATATGTAACAATAATATTATGTGTATTTAAAAGTATATTTATATATAAAAGTGTGTGTATATATATATATCCCACTGAGTTCATTTAGCTTTGCTCATATGTGCTTGTATTCAGGGCTGACCTTTGGGATTAGACAACCTATGAGGAAGCTTGTCTCTGGAAAAAATTACTTCTCCATTTTTCAGCACACACTTACCACCTATGGCTCTTCATGTGGGGTAGGGCCATGTGTAAATTTCCCCCGTCAGTTTGGGCATGCCAACTGGTATTGTTGGTATGTTGGTCTTGCTCAGGGAACCATATTGTTGAGAATTCATAGGTCCAGAATTCCTACCATTTAGAGAAGACACTATCTCACAGCAGGCATCCTGATCCTGAGGCTCTTACAGTCTTTCTTCTTTCCATGATTTTTCCTGCAACTTAGGTGTAGGGATTGTGCTGTAGATGTAACAATTGAGGCTGGACTTCACAATCATTTATTCTCTTCATTTTGACCTGTGATGGATCTCTATAATAAGTGTACATATGCTGTTTTTAAAAAATGAAATCCCAGTCATTTAACTTTACCAAGGAAGACTCAAGAGCCAGATGCTGGGTTGAAAGCCTGCTCGCTCAGACAGGCAGAGAAAGAACCCAGGAGATGTTCCTACTCCACCAACATCCCAGAAGGAAAAAGCCCTACTAGCTCACCCAGCTGACTTTCTTACTCTGCTGACATCTTCTCCACACTTTCCGCTCAGTGCCCCTCCTTTCTGTTTACCCATGCTCACTCCCTGTTAGGTGGTTGCTGCTCTGCCACTTGGCCCATGGTTGCTTCATTTAGCTCTTGATTTAAAGGTGTGTGCTAGGACTGAGCCACATCACAAGTACTTGTTTACAGTAAACAAAGAGGTCTAGGATCAAAGGCCAAGCTAAAATACAATTAGAAATATATTTTTTTCCAGTTCACAATCTCAGGATTCACATTGCAATCAAATATTCTGCAACATACATCTGCTGCAAAAAGAAACCTCTTTGAGGAGGATTGAGGGCTACAGTTACATGCAGGGGTATGTATTTAGAATAGTATTGTCTTAGGACAATTTTAGTAGTGGGTTCTGTTTTTCAGGTGTATGACGTCTCTAGCCAACTATTACTGGCTATGTTTACAGTATCTGGCATGAATTCCCTCCCGTTGAGCTGGCCAAAAGCAATTTACAGATTCAATCCAATCCCAATTAAAAATCTCCATGATATTTTTCATATACATAGAAAAAAGTCCCTAAATTCATATGAAACTTCAAAGTACGCAGAGAGTTAAAGCAATCCTGAGCAAAAAGAACTATGCTCTAGCAAAAATACTAGAGGGATTATCATTCAGATTTCAATCTATATTACAGAGCTATAGTAATAACAACAGTGTGGCACTGGCACAAAATCAGACATGTAGATAATGGAACAAAGAGATTATCCAATCATTAGTAAATGTAATTACAGTCATCTGATATTTGACAAAGATACCAAAAATACACAATAAAGAAAAGATAATGTTTCCAAAAAGTAGTGCTGAGAAAATGGTATGTTCATATGTACAAGAAAGAGATTAGACCTATATTTATCATTCTGCACAAAAGTCAACTATAAGTAGCCAAAAACATCAATGTGAAACCCAGAATACTGAAACTGAAAGAAGAACTCATAGGTAGTACCTATATGATATAGATATAGGAAAGGACTTTCTGAATGGGACTCCATTCCTCAGAAGTTAGGGCCAAATTTGATAAGTGGGGCCTCATGAAACTAAAAAGCTTCTGCATGGCAAAAGAAATAATCAACCGAGTGAAGAAACCTACACACAGAGTGGGACAGAATCTTTGCCAACAATACATATGCTAGAGGACTAAACCTAGAATATATAAAAGACCCCAAAACCAAGAGTCAAGAGAGCAAATGACCCAGTTAAAATGGGTTATGGATTTGAGCAGAAAATTCTTGAAATAAATAATAAACATGGCTAAGAACTATCTCAAAATGTATTGAACATCATTAGCATCAGGGAAATTCAAATTAAAACTCTTTAAGATTTCATGTTATTTCAGTTAGAATAGTTAGATCAATTAAACAACTGAGAACAAACACTGGAGAGAATGGGAGGAAAGGTGAACCATCACTCACTATTTTTGAGATTGCAATCTGGCAAACCTTCAGTGGAAATCAGTATAGAGAGTGCTTAAGAAGATAAAAGAACATCTACCATGTGATACAGCTATATCACTCCTTGGAATATGCACAAAGGATTCATCTTCCTATTTCAAAGTTACTTGCTCAGCTGAGTGCAAGCAGCCATTGCTACTCTTTCATAATAGCCAGAGAATGGAAACAGCTTAAATGTCCATCAGTGGATAAATAATGGCAATGTGGTATGTATGGAACATATACAGGTGTATTCAATTGTAAACAAAAATTCAATCATGAAATTTTTAGAATTTTTTTTTAGATATAGCATTATATATTAAAAAGAGTACATGGCCAGTTTATACATATTTGGCCCCTGACTTTAACATTCTACTATCTAACCATCTCCATGAGTTTAAAGGTCTATATCTGACTCAACATTCATATTAACTTGCAACACACTTTTAAGAGTATCTTCTTAGATCTATAACATCCTCTTGATTCCTAAACAACTCAAAATTTAACTATGAGACTCTAGCTGTCTATTCTTCAACCACCTCAGAGACCTGAGAGGGATAAATATATCTGCTAATATGTATAAACTGGACATTGGGAAGGTATACTGGGCCATTTAACTCTCATAAATGTGGCATATTTATATCTGTTGTTTTGTATAATACTTACTGTTATAAGAGAAGGAACCATCTGTTGGATTGAAAGGGGAAACTTCTGGGGGGAAGAGGGTGGAAGGGCGGGATAGGGAGGGGTTTGTGACAGAGATGTAACTTGAAGAAAAAAAATAAAGTATTTATAAAAAAAAAAAAAAAAAGAATACATGGTTTTACACTCACCAGAAATGGGTTAGAATTTTGACTGGCCTACTTTTTCCTCTCCATGAACTTTGCTATATTCATTAATCTGATTCCAATTTCTTTAACTATAAAAATTCATATCTAGAGTGTACAGTTATTAAGTAATGAGGATTAATGTGTTGGCTTATGGTAGTTGTTCAACTAGCTTTTAGCCATTATTATTTTTAAAGTAATTATTATTCATTATCATTCTTACTTCTTTGTATCATTGGGCATCAAAATCTGTTTTCTTTAAAGATCATCTTAAATTTTATTTTCCTCCCTGTCACCCTAAATAACAGACAACTGACAGTCGTTGCTTTTTAATCTTAGTATCATTTGTCATATGGTCCTTTTCACAAGGTCTTTTTTTCAACAATTTTATATTTGTTTTGACTTATAACTTTTTCAATATAAAAACCACTTTGTGGACTAGTGTGACAGTTCATTGGGTAAAGGCATTTGCTACACAAGCCTGGCCACCTAAATTTAATCCCAAGAATTTATGTTAAGCAGAAAACCTACTATATAAAGTTCTCCTCTGACGCCCACACACATACCGTGTTAACCTACCACACATAGGCAGGCATGTAGGCAGACTTTTTTTCTTCACACATCACTCATGTGGTGAATACCTCCTGGTAGGTCCTGAGCAGCAATTCTCAAGTTTGATTATTGAAGTTGGGTCCATTATCTTCCACATTTGCTGAATGACTGAGAAAAGCGCAACTTTCCCTACTTATCACCAACCTTGGTTCTCTGATACTCATCCTGTAGAACTGAATCTGTAATCACACACCGTTGAATGGTTACATGGCCAACATGTTTTTTTTTTTTTTTTAATGTCTTTAAAAGGAAGTCTTCATTTAAAAAAAAAAATTTAACATTCTGATAGTCTAGCAGCAATTCTCAGTCTTGGTTGACTGGGTTGATACTTGACGTGGTTATTACTAATCAATATTGTTTTGAATGAAAATGCATTACAGTTAGATAGGAAGAGCTTTAAAGTCCTTTAAAATAGCCTGTTAAATAAAATACAGGGGGACTGGCAAGGCAAGCTGACACTTTGGAAGCATTTTATAAAAGAAGGGAAAAGAAGGAGGGGGAGGGTGTTCTGGAATCCTGTAAATACCCAATAAAAATTCACCTTGTCTGTGTATTGTCCTAAGAGGCACAATCTCATTTACATTTATTAGAAGTAATGATATAGTGTCCTGAAGATAATTAACACAATAAAATGATGCTAATTTCACAGTGTCATTATAAAATTGGCTAGTTCAAATTAGAAAGTGATTAACCCAATGAGTGAGGCAATGACATTTCCATTCCCAGTATGTGAATTAAGTTTGAGAGGCTGTTTCCCAAGCCTATGGCTTGCTCTTCTTCATTCTGCTCCACCTCCACCATGGATTTTCAAGAGCCAACGCTCTGGAGGCAAGCTTATTGGGGATATTTTTTAATTAATTAATTTATTTATTGCTTCAGGTTACATCTCTATCATAGTGTCCTCTTTCCACCCCTCCCAGTCCTGCCCTCCCACCCTCTACCCACTAACCCTTCCATCCCACTCCTCTGGAGTGGAGTGTCCCTACATAACAGTCCCCCGCCCACCCCAGTTCAGCAGTCATATGAGGGCCAAGAGCCTCCTCATACCCTGGGGACCTTCAAGGCAGCACCATTAGGGAAAAGTCTCTCATTGACAGGGAGAAAAAGAAAAAGTCTATGCCCATGTTTCCTTTGGTGTGTTGGTTGTAGTATAGTTATCCTGTACTACATGGCTAAAATCCAACTATAAGTGAATAGATGCCATGTGCATCCTTCTGAGTCTGGGTTAGCTCACTCAGGATGAGCTTCTCTAGTTCCATCCATTTGGCTGCAAATTGCATAATTTCATTGTTTCTGATAGCTGAGTAGTATTCCATTGTGTAGATGTACCACAGTTTTTTAATCCATTCTTTGGTTGAAGGGCACCTGGGTTGTTTCCAGTTTCTAACTATTACACATAAGGCTGCTATGAACATAGATGAGGAAACTTCCTGTGATTTGGTGAGGAGTCATTTGGATATATACCCAGAAGTGGTATGGCTGGGTCCCAAGACAGAGCTATTCCAAGTTTTCTAAGATATCGCCAGATTGACCCCCATAGTGGTTGCACAAGCCTGTACTCCCACCAGCAATGGAGGAGGGTTCCCCTTTCTCCACACCCTCGCCAGCATGTGCTGTCATTTGAGCTTTTGATCTTAGCCATTTTGTATCCCACAGCAAACCAAGCTATCAGCAAAAGCACGGGCTTATCTCAGAGTCATAGGAGAAAAACGAACTTTGCTTAAAAGACAGGATAGAACTAAGGACAGAAAGGATGGGGTTGGGGTCAAAAGTGGAAGGAAGAGAAAGGAAAAAGGTGGAAGAAACAAGAAACTCAGATGAACATAATCGTACTTCCTACTGAACTTGGCTCACGTAAGTATGAAAGTTCCCCATTAACAAGTTGCTTTGGGAACGTGCTTCATCTTATGTCTCACCAATTACTTTTAACCTTTATCCGGACACTACTTTATTCATTGACTGTACATCATTCCTCCATAACTGATTTTAATTAATTTCTTAAAAAGGAATAAATTCATTAAGGAAAAGAAATTTATGGCCCCTCATTTTAAATATTCCAACTCAACCAAAATCTTCTTAAAGAATATTTAATGAGGAAATTAATACTGTAAATGAAGGTAATCTTGAGTTAATGATTAAATTGTCCAACCTGTTAAGACAATTACTAATTGAATATAAATCTAATGCATACATCTATAAAGCTGCTAAAAAATACGGTGGATTGACTTCTCCTACCTTCACTCCTTTTCTTTCCTCAAAGATTCATGACTAGAAGGTTTAAACAGGGGTGCTCTCTTAGGATGTAAGGATCTGTTTTCAAAGGCTGGGGCTTGCTAGACATATTAAGGAATTAAACCAATGAGTAGTGCCGAGAGAGTTCTTAAGGATATCATTCTAAGAAAATTTCATTTAGTAATTTTCTCTATATTGATGAACTCATTGACTGCTGATACCTTCTTCACAGTGTGGTGCAATTTTAAGTTTGGCTCCTTTGACTGTGTCTGGAGAACCAGTAAGCCAGATTAATCTTTCACACCCCACTAGCTCTCAAGTGAGAAAGACAATAAAACATTTGCTACAAGCTAAAGTCCACTAGGCATCCCAGCAGAGAAATGAGTTTTTCTCACATTTGAATTCATGTTTACTTAAAGTATGTGTGTGTGTTTTACACACACACACACACACACACACACACACACAGAGTCTTCTTCCATCACCTTAATCAGAAAGTCTTATCTACAGCCTAGAGGCACCATTCCACGCCTGTTATTCTGTTTCTTTCCTTGGTAACATTACAAGAAATTAGTTTTCTTACTGTACCTTATGCTGAAAAGGTAGACTTGGGGGAAATACATATTTAAATAGATCTGATTACAGATCCACAAACCTCATGTAGAGATCACATCTTGTTAGTATTGTTCTAGTGTAACCCAAGGCAGAAAAGCATACATTGAAAGGTAGTCCCTAATTCATAGGTGAAATCTGCAGGACGGGAAAGCCTTGGAGCAAAGGGCGTAATTGTTGAGTGCACTGATTGGAAAGATTAGAGATGACAAAAGACAAACCTCTGGTTACACAATATTTTTTTTCCAGTGCAATTAGGCTGAAAATATTTTATCCACTGTCAAGGAGACAAATTGCTTAACCTTAATCTATTCAACAATCTCTCCTATACATAAGTGGCCTTTCACTGTCAACTCTAGTCCCTCCTCCCCTGCAAATTCAACACACACACCCCCTCTCACCTTATCTGTGAGACTTTGTCCTCTTATCTTCTCCACTTCCTTCTTCCCTTCTGTCTTAGGAGCACTGCTCTCTCTCTTGCTGTGCACTTAATTTTAGGTCACTTGGTTGGTGATATCATTTATAGCATAATTATAGCTAGAAAGACATGCATCTTATTACCTCAAAATCTTTTAACTCATCTTTTAAGTGGTGGTTGTGTTGATAAGTCATTCTGTTGGCAAACTAATTGCTGAAGTTGGTAGGCTTGCTCTGTTTTACACCTCGTGAAAGTCCAAAGAACAGAAGGAGTAACTGGCATACTTACATGTTTTTTTTTTTTAAATACTTTTTTTTTTCTTCAAGTTACATCTCAGTAACAAACCCCTCCCTATTCCCCCTTCCTATCCCACCCTTCCACCCTCTTCCCCCCAGAAGTTTCCCCTTTCAGTCCAACAGATGGTTCCTTCTCTTATAACAGTAAGTATTATACAAAACAATAGATATAAATATGCCACATTTATGAGAGTTAAATGGCCCAGTATACCTTCCCAATGTCCAGTTTATACATATTTGGCCCCTGACTTTAACATTCTACTATCTAACCAACTCCATGAGTCTAAAGGTCTATATGTGACTCAACATTCATACTGTAGGTGCCTCGTTAGCGCAGTAGGTAGCGCGTCAGTCTCATACTTACATGTTTTAATGGAGACTTCTAGGTACCCAGAGGGGCATGGTAGTTTTTTTTCTTTAGAGTTTATATAAAGCTGATGAGTTTGTTACATCACATCCAGAATTGCTGCTCAAGTTTTAGGTTAGAAATCCCTGTGTTTAATGTTAAGCATTTTACATATACACTGGAATTTCTTCTTGTGACAAACTCTACTGCACACTCTATTTTAATGTCCTTTTTACATGTGCAGAACTTGAGCCTCAGCTTAAAAAATTTTCCTGACTAAGAATTGGGAAATAGCACTTGGATCAGGCTGGTCTTGTTCTAATGTTCACACAACCCCACTACATTGTTGTGCATTTGGGAAAATCAATACATTTTCAGTAAGTAAGTAAGAAAGAAGAGCAACTTAAATGCAATGAGGCTGGCAGAAGTATCTTGCAAGTGTTGAAATATCCACTAGTCATGTGGCCCACAGAACTGCCCATCCTCTACTTGGAGCCTCATTTTTCTCCATATTCAGTCCAAAAAACTCTATAAGGTAGCATCAGTATGTAAACATCCAAAGGTACTCCACTTAGCATTTCGCCTGAATATATTTTTGTATTACTATTAGTTTGGCTGCATTCTCTTCTGGCTATTGTCATTCTCCGGAATCATTCTACAGTTTGGGTAACACGTGTCTTCACAAAGTCAAGAACAAAAGCTTTTCTAAAAATGTTGAAACCTTTTCAAGTGGGAACATGGCTGAGTCAGTGGAGCAGGCTGCCAAGAGCTGGTTGGGGAAGCAGCTACTGCCTTGGGGCACTTGGCTCCCAAGGCCCTCATTGCCAAGGCCTCCTGTGTTGATAAAGTTTGGGAAAGTTTATTGATATCAAACCTGGCAGGTATAAGTTGACATGTTTTTCAGGATGGAAGAATAGTTGTACATGAGACAAGAAGGCTTCCAGGTAAGAGCAGATGTCCTGAGTAATAGAAGAGTCACAAGGAAATATGCATGCTATTACCGCAATTATTCTAGAGAAAGAGATGGGGGGCAAGGAAATGAAAACAGGGAAAAATGGGCATCAAAGTGTTTATAGTAAATCTCTGATGTTTATATTAAATTTAGAGACATGAATTCTAAAGATAAGAAGAGAGGGAAAAGGATAGAAGAACAAAGACCTCTCTGTCCTAGACAACTAAGAAGATGGATATCCATCCAGTAAGACCTTGCAAGCAGGAGAAATAGCAATGAAAAGGCATATTATAGGATGAGGTAATGTGTGGTTTGCCTGAGTCAACACTTGTGTGTAGTTAGCATGGGTGGGAACAGAGCTACAATAATGAGAGTACCCCTTCAGGAAGAGAAGAGAGTGAGTCTGGAGGAGGAATAGGGCAGAACTATGATCCCAGCAAACAAGACACAGCCTGAAGAACAGGAGACTGGAAGTGGGAATTTCTACGTATTAGAGGAGACATGCCACAGGCTCCAAGGACCAGAGGTCTTCAGGAAGCTTAGACTAAAGATAAAATCTGAGAACAAGAAGCTTATTCAAATAAGACAATCTTCAAGGACATATGAAAATGTCATAACAAAGTCCATTTATTTTGTACAGTAAAATTTTAATTAAAAAAATCTGAATTATCAAGACAATGTTTACTAGTTTTGCTGCTTGTAGGCAACTTTAGTCAAGTGCATAAAATATGATACATGGCTCAGTAGAAAAATGAAGGACCTTGCTCAACACTTTGGACTTGAGCAGATACCCTACTTTGAACTTCATAGTACTATCTAGATAAATCAAATTGAAAATAATTAATTTCAGTACTGTGGAACCTCAACTGCCAGATAGTTCTAAAGAAAAATCAAATTCTGCTTTTCATAATCTGAGCATATATTCATCAGCAAATATTTCCATTCAAAAGGAGAGTGGGATGCTGGAGACTTTTGGGAAAGTAATGTTCTTCCATCCCAAAGGTAAAGATGTGTTTCTGCACTAGGCAGATTTCTGTCCAGGAAAATCATCTCTCCCAGTTCTTCACTGGTGTGCCCTGCAGTGATGCCAAGCAACTCACCATAGTTGGCCTTAAGGGTAATTTCTAGAACCTATATTTCCTGTCCATCATGTATGAAGAGGACACTAAATTTACCCTCCCTCTCCTCTTCCCTCCTCTCCTTTCCCCTCCTGTCCACTCTCTTCCCCTCCCTTCCCCTCCCTCCCTTCTCCTCTCCTTTCTTTCCCTCCCCTTTTCTCTCTTTCTCTATGTCCCCTCTTTCTCTCTCTCTCTATCTCTCTCTCCCTCTCTCTCCTTCTCTCTCTCTATCTCTGTATGCCTGTGTGTTGTGTTTTGCTTGTAATTGGAATGCCAGCCTTGTGCATGGAGGCAAGCATTCAGCAAACAGAAGAACTCTAAAGTAATAAAATGAGATTTAAATGAGGGAAAAATGACAGTTTTCATATAGCATTTGAAAAAATTGTTCTTTCTTTCTTTCTTTTTTTTTAAGATTTTCCTTCTCCCACTTACAAATTAGGACACCAATTAAGCAACTCATTCAAGCCTCTGCAGTTACATATGGTTGTAGCAACATGAATGTATAGGTGAATGATGGAAAGTTTAAACACATGAGGCAGAAAGACTAACCAAACTGTGGTATGATGGGCCTCAAAGATGACTGAAATTCAAATGTTTCTAGGAGGCCCCCTCCCCTGCTTCCTTATTTCTGGAATTGTTCTCCATGTAGCTCTCTCTTTTGCAATAAAACATGGTTTTTGGCCATCTAGATTTCAACTACAAAAAAGTCCTGGGTTTCAAATGTAATGTTTTTCAAGGAAATACAATGACTGCTTCAAACTGGATTTGGTACCCAGCAAACAGTGATCCAGGTGAGGAGTAGTGGGCCATTTAAACTAGGAACCAGGAAGTCATAGACCTAGTTCACAAGGTCTCTAAAATAGGACAGATCTCTTACCGCCTCTGCTCTGGGCTGAAAGTGACTAAAACCATATTGATAAGTGTTAATCAACTACAGTCTCTTCCAAAGACCAAGAGTAGGTGTGTGTCAAAGGAAGTAGACCCAGCACGTGGTGGTATGTACTTGCATTCTCCCCCTTGGAGATTTAGACAGGAGGATCTTGAATTTGAGAGACCATTCTGGGCCTCTATCTCAATAAAACAAAGTAAGAAAAACAAAACAAAAGCTGCCTGTGTTCATATTCTAACTTCATCCCCTACTACCTGTGGCCTTGGCCAGATGACTCGAAGACTTCTCCCTAAATTCTGTCATGTTGCAGGGATAATGGCACCTGCTTCTTTTAGATGTGGAGGCCAGCGCTCTAGAACTGACTGTTCCCTTGCCCCCCACACCCCGAAACTGTCATTTGATCAGAGTCTTCTTCTTTGTTACTGGTTCCTCAGTAACAAGCATCCCCTGACACTTCCTTGTCTCTGGTATTCTTTTTGCTTCTGATCTTCTGAACTTTCTTCCCTCTGCCACTGTGTTCTAAGAGGCCCAATGAGCGATCATTCATGTGATGCACTTAAAGCACGGGGCCTCTACCCACCTCTACATAAACCATCTAAACGTCCTTCCATTTCTCGCACACATCTCCACATGACATGTTCATTCTCTTCGAAGACCTTCCAACTTATTAGGCTAAATAAGACAAATATAAAATTTGTTTTCTGCTACTGTGAGCTACTTAATTTTGAGTTCCTCAAAATTTTAACTTTAGGAAGAGAATGCATGTCAGATTAGTGAGAAAAAATATGGTTCTATTATAAACTACCATTCATGGTACAGTATGTGCACACAAATATCCTACGCTTAAGCAAGTTTGCTTATAAAATAGCGTATGCATATAGAAATATATTGTTTTACAAATACAAGTGTTTTTATATATAATTAACAGACTATATTGAGAGCATTATTTTCTAAGTTAATTATGCACATGTTCATGTAAATATATATTGTATTAATATAGTTCATTATAAATTATTTATTCAAAAGAAAAATTATAACTTAAGTTCCATTTGTTCATTTTCAAGTAAGTTTGTACTAGTTAAATTTTGCTTACATTTAGTTAAGTGGGCATTTAAATATATGCCTTGGGTCACTTGTTCTTGCTCATAAGGAGCTTAGGAGAAGGAGTTGTAGAACTCTTTAAGCAGGGCAGCTGTATCCAGTCATAAGTCTGCATATTAAAAAAAAAGTTGACTGGGAGTTAGGAAGATAACCCATTGGGTGAAGTATGCAACTTGTACAACTATGAGTACCTGAATTCAATCCCCAGAACCTATGTTTTTAAAAGTCAGATATGGTAGTACACACCTGTAATCACAACATTGGATAGGCAGAGACAAGCAGATTCCTGCAGATCACTGGCCAGCCAGACAAGCCTACTTGTCAAGTTCCAGACCAGTGAAAGACACTGTGTCAAAAGAAATAAATAAAAGGTAAACAGATAAGGTTAGTGGTACTGTAAGAACAACACTTAAGGTTATCCTTTGACTTCCATATGCTTGTGCACACAAACACATACACAACACATACACACACACACACACACACACACACACACACACACACTTATTCACAAATTTAAGCTGGTTACATTAGGTCAATATGTTTGTTGGGATGAATGTTTGGATGAAGACAGTAGGTGAATTTCAGGTATCACCTGGCAAAGCCCATCACACTCTCCTTCTTCCTCTTCTTCCTTCTTTCATGTTGTTTGTAAGAGGGGTTTTGTTTGTTTGTTTTTAGAAAATGTGATGAGATTCCAGTTTGTTTCTTAACTGATACAAAATCAGAAAAAAAAAAGAAAAGAGAATTTTGGTTTTTAAAGGTTGTAGAATGAGTCCTTTGAGCATTTAAAGTGGAACTAATTATCTCAAGGCAGTAAGACTTCAAAACGTGGCTAGAGATAGAATATCTACATTCTCTAAGCCCTATCTGTAACTTAGGAAATGTAGCACGGGTACTCATTCTCAAGAATATTTCAAATGGTTTTTCAGGGGTTTGTATATTTTTAAAGACAACTAATTGAAAACTTCAAACTTAGAATAAAAACAAACCAGAAACCCCTCCACCCCCCCAAACCTCAACTGAATGAAAAATCTTACATATTGTTCCAAAATGTATTTCTTTAAATTTTGCTTAGGTTATAATAACAGCCTCTTAAATATAGAAGATGCTCAGTATATATTTATGTTTCCAGTGCATATTAATATTCCTCTCCTTCGAGTGAATATTGAACAGTATCAAGTAAATATCATGATGTACATGCAAGCTGTACTGCTCAGGATTTTTGTCACCCAATACAAGAAGAGGGAAGGGGAACCTCAATCAAGAGGATGCCTCCATCAAGTCAGCCTGGAGGCCATTCTGTGAGACATTTTCCTGATTAAGAATTATCTTGGGAGGGCCCAGCCACTGTGGGAATTGCAACCACTGAGTGGGTGGTTCTGAGTTGTATAAAAAAAGCAGACTAGAAAACCATGAGGACCAAACCTGTCAGTATTTCTCTGTGCTCTGCTTCAGTTCCTACCTCCAAGTTCCTGCCTTGCATTCTTGCCCTAATGTCTTCTTTATGAAGGACTATGACTTGGAGTGTGTAAGCAAAACAAGCTCTATCCTCCCCATATTTAGGACATCCCTTCCCGCCTCTACTGACCTAACGTAGATAAAACTTCAGAGACCTGCCCAGAGGCTAGTGTCTGTAGTGATTCTAGACCGTTAAATTGACAGTCAATATTAATCATTACAATTGGTTTGTGGAACAACAGAGCAACTTAT
>CAJQZJ010033704.1:3631710-3657818 GCA_907164525.1 Lophiomys imhausi
TGTGTGTGTGTGTGTGTGTGTGTGTGTGTGTGTGTGTGTGTGTGTACGTATGTTTTCTTGAATCTTGGATAGTTTTTCCTCTTCTTTTTTTTGAAGTTTAATTTGTATTATTAATTCTGTGCATGAATGTGTATCTGAGAGGGTATGTGCATGTGAATGCAGTTTCACACAGAGGTCAGAAGAGGAAGTTGGATCTGGAGTTACAGGCGATTATAAGGGGCCCTATAAGAGTGCTGGGGACTGAACTCTGATCCACTGGGAGAATGTTATACACTCCTAACTTCTGAGCCATATCTAATCCTGAATAGCTTTTGTTATAGGAAACAAACTGGCATATTAAAATCTAGTTTTCACATTTAAAACTAAAACAATAAGGTATGAGAATGAGTAATCCTTTTTATTTTCACCGAGGTCAGGTTTTGTCATTGAATCACAAAGCATAGTCTTACTACACACCATAAGTCAGAAGTGGGTGTAACTAAATTAGGTTGATCTATGTTTGCAATGATGGTTTTGATAATGGAGGTAGGAAAAGTGGACCCAAGGAGTAAAGTTGTATGAGGAGCTTAAAGCCCTTTGTCAACTCAAGTTGAAGGTTGGCTTTCTGCTAATAGGCTAGTGTTTCTGCTTCTGTGGGACAATGTAATAACAGTAGAGGCAAAAAGCCTTAGATCAAAAATATTCTCTTTTCTCTGATAACAGATGCTCCAAACATGAATGTGAGAGCTCTCTGATCCTTTACCTCATATATGACTTTTGTTAAAGCATTGATGTATTGTGAAATTTTGTATAAAGAATAGTTTTTAACAGTGAATGAAGGACCAAACTACAGGGGAGAATAATGCTGCCCCAAAAGCTGTTGGACAAGTAAGTGGGAGGGTCTGTGGGTATGAGCAGACACGGCCTACCAGGCAGAGGATTGTGTGCAGTCAAAACTTCTTTTGTTACAGCATTGCCTAAGGTTGAAGTAGGAACATTTAATCTATGAAGACTTCAAAACAGAGACTAATTCATTTCTAGCCATAGAAAAATATCATTGAAGATGATGACAAGTAGTTCTAGGAGCTGGAGAAGTTTAGAGAGGATGGATACTCAGGGCTCTCTGGACGAAGTCAGAAGAAAAAAAAAGAAGTAAACAAATGCAAGAAATTTTAACTTATGTACACTTACACAAATGCACAAATAGGTTTAAATGATCATACGCACTTTAATTATATACTTACCCACACCTATACACACACACACACACACACACACACACACACACACACACACACACATACAAAAAGGAGAATTTGGGCTCCTAAATCATCATAATGATCTAGTAGTGTTATGAATAACAAATTAAATAATAACTGAGGTGCACCAATGCAGGGAGGACAAAAGATATTGAAGACCTCACAATTAAACGAGAATGGATTCTCTTGCTAGTACAAACTGGGTGTGGTCCTGCTTGAGGCAGTGATGCTGACTCAAGAACCTACTTGTAAGAACAGTTACAGTCCTTCCTTCACAATGCAGATGTGTTTGATGTGATGAGATGGCATCTATAAAGAATCATAGCTTTGAAGAAATACCAAAAAAACATCCAGCTTCATGATACATTGCTGTTGCCTTGTGAATCACCCTACAGAAGAAGAACCAATCCTACCATGGTGAAGTTTGGCAACTTCCACCAAAACAACAATGGAAACTTGGGACCTGAATTGGTCTAAATTAAGTTAGTTCATCCTTAAAGGTGCCAGCCATTTTCCCCTGAATGTCTGTCAAGGGTGATTGTTTCTTCAAAGGCAAGCCACAGTCTCTACTTGGCTCTCTCCGCTATGGGCTCCAAGAGCTGAGGGGAGTTGGACACAGATAGAAAATATTCTGTACCAAATAAGGGTGAACTGTCTGAATGTGACTTCCTTACTAATCAAGAGCAGAAGGCAACTTTCAGTTTCAACTAAGGATTTGCTGGGACCCCACCTACTGCTTCCTACTGGGTTGGGTTAGGAGACAAATGACATCATACTTCTTAGAAATGTTACCCCTCCCTTCCCTGTGAAAATAGATGGTTCTCATAAAAATTAAACATATTGATCTGAATGTATATTATGCACAGTTGCTTCACCACCACCCACGGTTTTGCTAGGCATGTTCATTTATCTGTGTTTAAACACAGTCCTTAAATATTAATGGAAGGCTTTAGAAATAAATGATGAACACATTTTAAATTGTGTACCTTCTGAGTAGCAGGGTGAATCATTGCACTGCCCTGATTTGCCATGACAGGATGGGAATCACCCTGGTACCCAGCACTATATGCTGTAATTGCTACCTGCCTGTGAGTCACAGAGCAGCCCTCTAGGGTTTCCAGACCACCTGTGTGGTAGCAGGGTGCTACCTTCAAGTAACTCTTCTAGAGAAATAGAGTGATGGAGGGAAGGAAAGAGAAAAGGGATGGAAGGATGAAAACAAAGAAAAATGAGAGAGGAATCTTTCTAAAACCTTTATTGTGGTGTGTTTTATGAGTTCTGTTTCATATTATTGTTGTTAATCCCTTACTAAGCCTAATTTGTAAATTTAACTTTATAATACATGGATTTTATGAGGAAAACAGGGAATATAGAGACATTAGTACTATCTCTAGTGTCAGGAAACCTCTGTAGCTTTGGAAAGTAACCCAGGATAAAAGGGGGTATTTTTATATGAAATTAATGAAAAAGTGATGATTCAGGATTTATTCATGATTTTGTTCAGCAAGTTTATTATGTAGCACTTTTATATCAGATTTTAATTAGGAATAGAGAAATAAGATTAAATTTGCACAGTGTTCAGTCTTATGGGGGAAACAGGTGATTACATAGGTATGACACAGAACAGTCATTGAAATGAAGAAGTATCTTTAGGACACCATGAGGAGACCAAAGAGAGGCCTTCAGGTTGACATTCAGGTGGCTGTGTGGTGAATATGTATGTATGAATCTGAGTGTGTATGTGTGTGTGTGTGTGTGTGTGTGTGTGTGTGTGTGTGCATTTTCATGGGAGGTGATGATGTAGAGAAGACCAAATCAAGGCTTCTGAGATCTAAAATTCTTCAGCTGTGCTGTGGACCCAGCTGAGAAGGAGGGTGCAACTGGCTGACACTGCACAGAAAGACCAGGAAGAAGCTGTCCCTGCAGCAATAATCAATGAGGAGGCTACAATTTTAACCCATGGAAGAAAAGAAAGACTTCAGAACTGGAGGAGATGTGGTCAAAATAAAAAGGAGAGCAAAAATCCAAGAAATATACAAAAAATCATGCACATAATTTTATATTTTATATAATTGTGTATGAACTAGCATGATTTTAAAGGGATAATGTAAAGAGGACAGGAATCTAAAATGCCAATTTCATTCCTACTTTGGCCAACAGAGTAAGACTTTTGTATTTACCTGAGTTTCAAAAGGTGGTAAAAAATGATGTTTGTGGAAAAAAGTCATAAAGAAGAATGAAGTGTTAGCAAATGCACAGGATGTAAGGGAGTTGGAATTTCAATAATGTATGCCCTTACTTGAGTAAGGATGTGAAAATAACTGTGTGGAATGAGTAGATGAGATCAAAGGGAAAGCCATGGGAGCCAATTACCAGGCAGAGAGTGTATGATGATCAATGAGAAGTAATATCAGAGGGGTAGATGGAACATGAGAATGAATTAATCATACTGAATAGTTGAGGTACAGTTTGAAAGTGTCCTTCAAGAAAGTCTTCATGTACTGAGGCTGGAATTGGCAAAACCTTGTTGAGTGGGGGTTGTGGGAAGTTTGGGGTCATTGGAGGCACTTCCCATTCGATAAGACTATGATGGCTTTATGGGATCCTTGAGTTTTTATGAAAGCTTGAACAAAATGGGCATGGTGTACAAGCCTTTATTCTCAGCATTTAGGAGGCAGAGGCAGGCAGATCTCTTGTGTTTGATGCCAGCCTTGTCTACATAGCAAGTTCCCAAGCCAGCCAGGGATAGATAGTGACACCATGTCTCAAAAACAACAGTAAACAAACAAAAATAATAGCAACAACAAATCTATGAACAACCATTGGGTCATTTTATGGCTTCTTATTTCCAAATATCATTTCCTCCTTTCACAGTCCTGTCATTGTGGCCCCATCCAGCATGGTGTCCTCACCAGAGTTTAGTAAATGCTTTGCCCTTGAACACCCGGAACTGTGCGCTAAACAAACCTTATTTTTAAATAAGATTATCAGGCTTCAAGTATTTTATTGCACCAGTGAAAAAATGAAAAAATAGAGAGTATAGGAAGAAGTACTATATATATGCTCAAGGAGTCAAATGCAAATGTCTCTGGCACAATGTGGAGGACCCTGGAGACCTATGCTAGAGATGTGTCATTAAAATGATATTACAGGTTGGGATGTCAATTTAATATATATGTCATAGGAATAAATGAAATGTGTTTTGGGTATTAGAATAAGATCTTAATCTTGTCTCTATTTCTAATCTAATATACTTGACTTTATCAAATTGTTAATTTATTTGAGAAAAGGTTGGTATTTATTAACCCTGGAATTTTGATAAGATTTGGGGGCCTGCTTCTCAGGTTGGCCCAGAGATGCTTATGTCATGGTCTCCATACTCCTGAGTAGTCCCTTGTCCTTGAGTGTGGCTGGAATCAATGAACTGCTTATACTGAATAAAGTGGAGCAGAGGTAATGGAATATTCCTTTTATGATTAGGAAACAAAACAAAAACACTTGGACTTTCTTGTTATGTTGGAACTTAGTTTCATTCTCCTCCCTACTCTTCCTCTCTCCTCTTTCCCTGTCCCCACCCCAGAAACAATCTTTCATGTTATAAAGAGCCCAGGAACTTATATTTCCAGCCAACATCCAGTGAGAGCCTGAGTCCTGCAAACAGGTACAGGATTGAGCCCAGATGTGGACAGAGGAGCGAGCTTTCAATAAAGTGCGAATCAGCATGGAGACTAATTTGCTACCAGTTGAATCTTGAGATAAATGAAGCCTCAGCCAGTACCTTGAGGTTTCTGAGAGACCTTGAACCAGAGGAATTTAGTTAAGCTGTGTTCAGATCCCTGACAAAAAAACTGTGAGAATAAAAAGTAATAATAATAAATAAAAAGATGTGAGTAGAACTTGTTACACACACGGCAATATGTAACTAATGTATAATTTCTCACACAGAAATATTTAGCCAATATATAGCATAAGTGCCAAGTTCTTTTGTTTACCAAAATGATCTTTCTTAAAAATGTATCTTTTCATGAGTAGTTATATTGTAGTATCAGGACTTTTAGAAACACAGTTTACTTTATTATTTAGACACAAAGTTATAAAATTTTCCTCCTTACCCCCTCCCCAAATTAGCAGCAATTACAGAGCTTTTAGTCTTTGTTAACATTATAGTCACACATGTGTTCAATTGGTAATTAAAAGTTAAGAATGCAGGAGAGGTCATGGAGGCTCTTTCTGTCTCTGCCAGCCTAGGGAATGGAGCCCAGCCATTTGTTCATCGTCTTCCCTGTGATTAACTCATCACATCTGTCTTTCCTGCCCTCTACCTGTCTCAGCTGGCATCTTACACTTTCTGTTTACTAGACTCAGAAATGCCATGTCTCCTAATCCTCCAATCCTCATGCATAATCCTGTGTTAGACTCAAATGTTTCTTGATTGTATTGGATGTTATCACATCCTATTGACTGCCTGGAGTTTGCTGTTATCTCCAGAGAGTGCTCATCCTTTTGTAATTAACAGCTTATTTGATTCGATGGTAACAGAGGTCAGGCTGTGTGTGTTTTATCATTCTGAGTTTGCAGGGGTATTTGCCCTCCCCTTGAAATCTTTATTTTAATTACTTCTGAGGCTTGTGACTCTATCTGTAGGATAAGAAGTGTGTTGTTAAGAAAATATTTCTCTCCATTTTAATATAGATTGTGACTATTTCATTTGCTTCTGCAAGATGCTGTCAGGTTTATCAAGCATTGTGTTCCTTGACATACATATATTTACTGGTTCAGTTCCACTCTCCTCTTCTACTAAGAACCAGTTTTTCATTTGTATACTTTGCTGCAACACCAAGCACTAGTTAATGTTTTCCAGGCAGAAGTTAAAACGCATACCTGAACATTCAGAACAAATACATTTATATGTATTGTCTATTACTTATACTTGCATCTCAGAAGCACAGGATGTAGTGCTAATAAGTCTGATTGCTTTTGCAACATTTTCAAAATATTTCTGTAATTGCTCAAATCTTGCGGTCAGTGAACATGAACAATTAGCTTCACTTTAAGTCCAAATGAAGTTTTTTTGAAAAAATATTTTAAACCACTAACAGTTATATGTCATCAATGAGTGGTACCAATTATTTGGTTTAAAGTAATATTCTTCATCAAAAGCTTAAAAAAAGCTAATGAATACTTATGTGTGATTTATACCATTGAAAAATTTGAAGCCTTCCAAAGGAAGTGGTTTCCCTCTCTACGTCAGATACAGCAAGATTGACTATGCTTCCCACTTATTGCAATGGTCAGTGCCAGCCCCTGTCTTAGAAAATATGGGTTATGCATTTGGCTAGGGACAACTTGGTCATTCAATAAGGAAAACACAGGTCTTCAAATAAGCATATTCAATTTTGATCATTAAGTAGACAATTAAGCAGGGCTTACTGACTGACTGGGGCATAGGTATTTAAAATAGAGTGATAGGGAGACCCTAGTTCTTAAAAATAACCTAAAAGTGAAAAGCAAAGACTTGCAAGTATTGAAGGCCATTGTCATGCCAGGTAGGCAGAAAAGTAATGAGAAGTCAATTATATAGCCTGGAATGGTTAACCTTGATTCTCTACTTAATTGGTCAATTAGTTAGCTTTTTGTCAAGTTGATACAAACTAGAGTCATCTGAGGAGAGGGAGTCACAATTGGGGATTTGACTTCATCAGTCTGCCCCATAGACATGTCTATGGGGGGAATTTTCTTGATTAATGAGTGATGTTGGAGGGCCCAGACCTCATTTCAATGCAGTTCTGCATTCAAGTTATGGCAGAATGCACATGGCATCTATTTACTTAAAGTTGGATTTTAACCATATAGTACAGAATAACTATACTACAACAAATGCACCAAAGGGAACATGAACATAGACTTTTTTCCTGTCAGTGAGACACTTTGCCCTAGTGGTGCTGCCTTGTATGCCCCCAGTGTATGAGGAGGCTCTTGGCCCTCATATTAGTGCTGAACTGGGGCAGGGGACTGTTTTGTAGGGACACTCTACTCCAGAGGAGTGGGATGGAAGGGATGGGGGTAGAGGGTGGGAGGGCAGGACTGGAAGGGGTGGAAAGAGAACACTACAATGGAGATGTAACCTGAAGTAATAAATAAATAAATAAATAAATAAATAAATAAATAAATAAATAAATAAAATATGCGACAAAAAGAAAAAAAATTTGTGGCATTGTTATTGCTAACTGCTCTTAGCTAGGCTTCTAGTTAGAACTGTGGGTAAAAAAGTAGAAAAGACTCTAAAAAACTTGCAACTTGGTCAGGAAGGCCCATGTGTAGTTGGGGCTAAGGAAAGAATGGTTCTGAAGAGTGTAAAGATGTTGAAACAAAACCAAAGTACTTTATACTGAGGCAGTAGGAAAGAGGACTTGAGAGCATCTCAGAAACTGACCAGTTTCCACACTGCATGTTCAAGGGTGTTAAATAGTAAATACTTTGCCTCGAGGGATGGGGCACATAGCTCAGTTGGTAGAATTGCCTAGAATTCATAAATCCCTGGGACTGATACCCAATACTGCCTAAACTGGGCATAGTGAAACATGTCTATAATCTCAGCAGTTGAGACATGGAGGGAGGAAAATCGTAAGTTCAAAGTAAGGAAGAAGGATTAAAAGTTCAAGGTCACTTCCATTATATGCTGAGTTGGAGGACAACCCAAAATTCATGAGGCCCTGTTTTTCTGAATGGTCATGTTGTGAAACTGCCTTCTAAATATTTGTATTTATATCCATAGAGTGTGTTCTCCTTAGTCATGGGCAGAGAAGCTTCTTTTTGTGGGATGGTGGTTAACACAGAGATGCACACTTGTTCAAAGGCCTGAGATTAAGTGACTGAGTGCTCAGCAATAGATGATCTGTCCCAACTTGTCTTCAGGGAATGCAGCTGAAGAAAAGACAGAAGGAACGGATAAGCTAGGGTGGAGAGGAGTGTGTGAAATACTGCCATGACGTACTAGACAAGACATGGCTATTGCACAAATGACTCACAGTAGCTGTGGTCACCTATGCAAGATCAAGCCAGTTAAAAATTCAAGCATGGATAGGGGAGGGCCTACTAAGGCCCCGCCCCTAGCTGAGAAGCTATTGGCAGTTGATAGCTGCTGAGGGAGGAGGAGGCAGCTTTCTTTGCGGAGGAGGACAGTGGCACGTAGCCTGTGCCCTAGTGGATGACTCTATACACATGTACATGTGGGGAGCACTAATTGGACTAAATGAGTTGGCCCTCATATGATTCCTGAACTGGGGTGGGGACTGTTATGGAGGAACACTCCACTCCAAAGGAGTGGGATGGAAGGGTTAGGGGGTAGAGGGTGGGAGGGCGGGGCTGGGAAGGGGGGAAAGAGGACAATATGATGGAGATGTAACCTGAAGCAACAAATAAATAAATGTATTTTAAAAAGAGAGAAATAAAAGTGTTCAAAAAGTCATTATGAACTTGAGAGTAAGTTGTGTTTGTGCAGTCCTGGAGGAATTTAGAGCAGAAGAGTTGGGTAGTATAATCAATCAAGACACATTATGCACCTATAAAGTTTTCAAAGAATAAATAAAAACTATTACCCAAGAAAAAGATTTTACTTCTGTGGCTTCCTGGCCATACAATGGACACCCAGAAAGTTATTTCCCCTGAAATCTTTTCATCATTTTCAACTACTCAGCTGCTCAGAGACCAAAGAATTCAAGGTTCAAGGATCTTGATTACTGCTCAAGCTGCTGGCAGACCTGTCATCCACATGATGTTGGTTTTGCAGGAACTGAAAATAAATGAGTTAAAGAGTGGAAATTTCCATCCAGAGTTGAGAGATAAGCTAGGGAAACCATGTAATGCGGGATTGTCCCTAATGGCCCCCCTTAGACAATAATGCATGAAAGTGTTAGAGAGAAGCCTGACAGTGGATACCCCAGGAAGTTAGAGACACTAGAATTAGGGGGTATCTTCTCAGGAGAGCCACAGCCAACAAGTGGATGCAGACTCAGAAAGGAAGTATACACACAGCGAATGTTAAGGGGCACCATTGCCTACATGTTTGGAAGCTCATATTACATAACTGTGTGCCCAGACTCTGGGCACAGAACTACAGAACTCAACCTTCCCCATACTTCTTTCCTTCCTGGCCTTGTAGCGTGAGGTGTTCTGTTGCACTATCTTTGCTATGATGGGCCTATCTCTCTAATGCCAAAGCCATGGCATAACTTGTTCCTTTAAGATATTTATGTGAGATATTTTGTCACAGTGGGAAAAATCCTGTCTGATAAAGATTCATAAGACTGATGAAGACACAATATGCTGACTCTTGTTTCCTCTTGTCATTGACATGAAAACAGCCCAGGAATATTGGCATTGACATATTGTTACGTGGTAGTTTCCTCAGGGTTTGTGGCATTCTACAGTGGGTCCTCAGAGTATCATACCTGTAGTGAGAATTTTGGAATTTTGGTTTCTTTAAAAAAACCAGAAATATTAAAAGAATATGTTTTCATTTTAATCCCAGATGTGGGGATCTGGGGCTGCTTCACAGCAGGTGACTATGATTTGCCTTGCATGCTCTAGCAGGGCCATGGTTTTGCCAGCTGCAGGTAGTTTTTGCAAATTTGTGAGATTTGGAATCCTGGGAACTTTACAGAGGGTGTATAAATGCTAGGGCCCTCAAGGGCAGGGTTGCTGTTGGTAACTGGTTGGTGATTGGATGCTGTTGGTTGCCATTTGTTAAGTACTCTTGTACAAAAAAGAAACAACAAGAAGAAATTAGATATCCTAATGACAAAGATCAAACTTGTCCCAAGGAGTTCAACACTCCTAATACCTCCTTTCTAGTGTTAGGGAGTTTAAAGGGAAAAACTAAATGAGAGTGGAGAAGGGTGGAAAAGTGACAGAAGCCACAAAGTAGCAAGTGTCAGCTACACATACCCTTCCAGAATATGAACCACAGAATATCAGACACATATTTTATATTCAAATTATGCCGTAAGTAATAAAAATGAACTATACACCCTGTCATTAGCTCACTTAATGTTACCATTTTAAAGTAATCAAATTAAATATAAAACCAATTAAAATGTATTCACAATTAAATAGTATGTATGATGCTTAATGTTGATTATCAGTTCATTGGGTTTAATAAGCACTTAGGGAATTAGTAACCCCACCTCTGAAGATGTGTATGGAGGGAGATTCCAGACTGGGTTACCTAATAGGAAAAGAACCATCTTGAATCTAGACATCACCAACCCATAGGCTAGGAACTTTTAGGAAATAAAGAAGGAAAGATAAATCCCACAAAGGCAGACACACTATCTCTGCCCCCATCTTTTCAATAATGGAAAGTGTAATTTTTTAATGGATTTGGAAGAAGTTGCTAGTGTTTCTGTGTAATATTTTCTGTGAGTTTCTGTGTAATATTTTCAGATATTGTATTAGACATAAATCTCACATTACACTCCACGTTATGTGGAATTTCAGATTCATTAAAAGTAAAAACATGAGAGTAGCTTGTCAGGGCTTTCATTTAGGGACTAGAAAGCACAGAGCAGGGCTAGCCTGTGGTACTCATAGATGCACAATCTAACTCTAGACTTTTTTGCAAGCTAGGTAGATCCCAAGTCTGCTGGGCTTTCCTTTGCTTTACATGGTTTTCAACAATTGCAATCACAAATTGTAGAACATCATTTTCATTCATGTAGGGAACATATTCAACAGTGGTCTGCAGGAGTATAATGGAGCCAGAAACTTAGAGTCACTTACTAATGTCCTAGCCATATGAATGTCATAGTGAAAGGCTATATTTACTTATTCATTGATGTTGGTGTAATCCAAAGCCCTCTGTTGCAACAGAGCCCATATAAGATGTACAGAAAATAATATTTGACATTGAGCAGCTATGATACTGTCCTTGCATATATTACTTCTATAGTTAATTTCATTTAAATGATTTTTAGTTCATTTAATTTCATATAATTCATTAATTCATTTTTATTCACACAAAATGTGTGCTATTCTGTATTCATAAGGAAAACTTATAATAAGGCAGTATACTGGCTATGCCAGCTGCTATATTATGTATCTTGGGGTTATTTCATCTCTTGAAAACATGAAAAGACCACATCTAAGTTTTCATAGATGTACTTTATGATGTTGTATAAAGACACAAACAAAAAGTCACTCAGCAACTGGTTTTTTTTTTTTATATCACATCCCTTCTTTTAAATGCCTGTGGCTATGTATACCAGCAACTGCTAGGTTCTCTGAGTTAGTTACATGAAAATTGAGGAGGAGAAAAATATAGGTTATCATTTCCCAAAATCTGTTCCATGAAGCATCAGTCAAGAGTGATACTTTGCTCAAAACAAGAAAATTAAGTAAGGTTCTCATGGTTAGATATGTTTGGGCAAATTCTGTATTCCATACTCAAAGGATCAGGGTACATATAAACTTAATAGGCTTGCAGTAATGCAGCCTGAGTATTGACGAGAGCACTTTCCAAGGAAACTTTTCCTTCATATAACATCTGTTAATGTGCAGAATGGAGCACACATTAGGCAACTGATATATATTCAGACTAAAGAAAAATAATTCCCTTAAATAGTCAGACAAGGAATGAAAGTGGGACACTAACAGCTCATTCTTCTCAAACTCTCGGTAATTGCCTCAGTAAGTTCAGACTTGTAATTAGGTGTGCCGTCATGCATGGGGCTGACTCAATGACTCATGACATTTGAAGCCTACGACCCACCCACCCACCCAGGATCTGAAATGAACCTACACAGGACCGGGGGTATGTTGGGAACTCCAGCCCTCGAGTCATAGGATGTAGAGTTGTTCACATAGATACCACTGAGAATCAGAGCTTGTCATGTACTTGATAAGTTGACTGAAGTTTTCAAGGATTTTTTTACCCTCCATTTGGTGCCTGGTACAAATTGTATACAGAATCCCAAACTACTTGTTCAGGAGCACTTCTTTCTAGGATTATACTGTCCCTTGTTTTCATATGCGTAAATTTCTTTCCAAAATCTGTTAGTCTGCACAAGAACAAGTAGAACTTATAATAGTGGAAACAACAACAATAATAATATAAACAAGTGCTTCCTGTTTTCTTAGAACTTAAAACGATATTAATCTTTGGAAAAATGGATTAACTTGTCAAGGATTCTTTATTCATCCAGATATTATAGATGGAAACTTCAAGGAATAAATTAAAATTATGACATCCATACGGAAAGAGATGACAACAGGAGACAAAATTGCCCAACTGCTGCTGTTTCCTTACATCAATGGTAAGGTTATTCCAATAGACAAAACAGGAACAATTGAGAATACCGAAAAACATGTATTTTGGCAAACAATGGTAAATGATAAGAGACCAAAATTTAAAATACATATGAATGGTATTAAACTAGAAGGACTGATTGACACAGGAGCAGATGTCACTGTCCTCTCAAAGGAATCTTGGAATTCAAATTGGCCACTACAAACAGTTCCTGTACATTTTATAGGAATTGATAAATTGTCACATGTTAAACAAAGTGTACATTGGATTAAATGTGTTGGACCGGGAGGACAAACAACAAAATTAAGACCTTATGTGGCTGAAGTGCCCATAAATTTATGGGGAAGAGATCTTTTACAACAATGGGGTACTTGAATTAGTATCCCCACAGTCTCAGAGATAAACAATGATGACATTATGAATACTTTTGAGGAAGGTATTGATATGGGTACTCAAAAACAATTACAAACTATATCTAATGTCCAAATACAGGACACCGCAGGTATTGAGTTTCCAAATTTATGCTAGGGTCCACTGCTGAAATTCCAACAGCCCTCTCCTTGAAATGGCTATCCAATAAGCCTCTGTGGCAAGAGCAGTGGCCCATAACAAAAGAAAAATTACAGGCATTAGAACAATTAGTACAAGAACAGCTGGAGGCTCATCATATAGAAGAGTCTAACAGCCCATGGAATTCTCCAGTGTTTGTGGTTAAGAAGAAATCAGGAAAATGGAAAATGGTAACATATTTAGGAGCTGTAAATAGAATAATTCAACCAATGGGTTCTTTGCAGCCTGGTATACCTTTACCCTTTCTATTACCAAAGCCATGGCCTTTAATAGTGATTGATTTAAAGATTGCCTTTTCTCAATTCCATTACATAAAATGATAGGGAAAGGTTTGCTTTCTTTGTACCTACTCTTAAAAACAGAAGACTGATTAAGAGGTATCATTGGAGTGTGCTTCCACAGGGAATGTTGAATAGTCCAACTTTATGTCAATATTTTGTACAACAACCATTAGAAATAATTAGTAAACAATGTCCTCAATCTATTATCTATCATTATATGGATGATATTTTTTGGCTGATCCTGATACAGGTACTTTAGAAAATGTATTTAAGGAAACACAGAGAATTCTGCCACTTTGGGGGTTACAAATGCTCTTGAAAAATGCAAAGACAATATTCAATCAACTATTTGGGTTATAAAATAAGTCAGCAAAAAATAAGACCACAAAAGGAACAGATCCATAGAGACCAATTGAAAACTCTTAATGATTTTCAGAAATTAATAGGAGATATAAATTGGCTAAGGCCCATCCTTTGTTTAAGTACTTATAAGTTAAGTAATTTGTTTCAAACATCACAAGGGGATTCAAATCTAAACAGTCCAAGATGTTTAACTGTTGAGGCAGAAAAGGAATTAATGTTGGTGGAAAAAAGATAGCAAAATGCATACATAGATCGAATTGATCCTAAACTTGATTGCATTTTGGTGATTTTACCATCAACTCATTCTCCTACAGGACTCATTATGCAATGGGAAGATAGTATTATGGAATGGATTTTCTCACCTCATAAACAAAGTAAAAAACTAAAAACACACAGAGAAAAAAATAATTGAACTAATTATAAAAGGTAGAGTAAGGCTACGTCAACTGTCGGGAATGGACCCGGCTGAAATAGTAGTGCCTCTTACTAATGCTGAGATTATGTCATTGGCAAAGAGCTTACAGTAACTATTTGGGAGATATTAATAACAAATTTCCAAAAAACAAATGTATACAATTTATAAAAAGAACTAAGGGGATTCTTCCTTATATTGTAAAGGGAATATCAATTCCTGATGCACCAACCTTCTATACTGATGCAAACAAACTGGGAATGGCAGGCTATAAGACAAATAAGATCAACAAGGTAATCAAAAGTCCATATACCTTGGTTCAAAAAAGAAGAATTGTATGCAATCCTTGTGGTACTATTAGATTTTTCTGAGCCTCTTAACATACTTACTGATTCTCTATATGTAGAATGAGTCATATTAAATATAGAAACTGCTGAATTTATTCCTGATAATATGGAGTTAACTTCTTTGTTTATACAATTACAACAGGTCATCAGAAGCAGAAAAAACCCATTATATATTACTCATATTCAATCTCATACAGGTTTACCAGGTCCATTGGTACAAGGTAATGAGGAGATTGACCAATTACTAATAGGAAATGGGTTAGAAGCTTCAAAATTTCATGAGAAACATCATGTTAACATCTCAGGTTTAAAGAGGAAATTCTCTATCACTTGGCAACAAGCCAAAGGAATAGTTTAAAAATGTCCTACATGTTCTTTCTATAACCAAACTCCATTACCTGCTGGAAGTAACTCTAGAGGTATTAAAAATAATGAAATTTGTCAAATGGATGTGTTTCATTTTACAGAATTTGGAAAACAAAGATACGTACATCATACCATTGATACATATTCAGGATTTCAATGGGCAACTGCTCTAAGTTCAGAAAAGACTGATTGCATTATTACTTATTTATTAGAAATTATGGCATTTATGGGTGTACTGGCACAAATTAAGACTGATAACACTCCTGCATATATATCTAATAAAATGAAACAATTCTTTATATATTATAATATTAAACATGTTACTGGTATACTGCACAACCTTACAGGACAAGCAATTGTAGAAAGAGCTAATCGTACCTTAAAGGAGATGCTTATTAAACAAAAGGTGGAATTAAGGAATCCCAGGGACAGACTACATAATGCTTTACTAACTTTAAATTTTTTGAATGTTGATGGAAAAGGTACCACTGCAGCTGAAAGACACTGGGCTATAAAGAAAACTGAAGAATTAAACCAACCAATATACTATAAGGACATTTGACTTTAGAATGGAAACCTGCAATAGCACTAAGATGGGGACGTGGTTATGCATATGTATCTACAGGTAATGAAAAGATATGGATACCAACAAAACTTATAAAGATCAGATCTGACCAGAGAGACCAAAGAGAACCTCCTATTAGCTGAGACATAAATATCTTCACTTGATAAGAGTATTTTATTAACTGTCTAATGTTCATAATATTTCATTCCTTCATTTAGCATGAATGGAGTTTATGGTGCAAATGGACTTCAAAATTAATATATGCTTTTCTACCTCTTAAACTTAAAGAAAAAATTTATTTTCAGAACCAAAGAGTAAGTGACAATAACGACAAGTCAATTAGACCAAAGGATCCAACCTAACAAACTGCTCCACTTACTAATTTTTCCAAATTATACATACAAATCAATTTTTTAAGGGCTAGACCAAAATGATCGATCAGACAGAGATTAAATAACCAAAGCTACATCTAGCTTTCCCAAGAATTGGCCATTTTTTCAGTTTTTTAAGGATACCCCCAAAAATGTATTTTCACCTCTTATCCCTAAGGTTGGGATAAAAATTTTCTTTTTGTTTGTTTTTGTTATATGTTATATGTTGTGATTATTTGTCATCATCTAGGATGAATGGATATGATGAATGGATGTAAGAATGGATTTACTTGGGGCAAGGAAAAGGGACAGACTCAGGGATCTTTTTTTCTTTTCTTTTCTTTTTATATTATTTTTTTTATTTTTTTAAATACTTTATTTTTTTTTTCTTCAAGTTACATCTCAGTCACAAACCCCTCCCTATTCCCCCTTCCTATCCCGCCCTTCCACCCTCTTCCCCCAGAAGTTTGCCCTTTCAGTCCAACAGATGGTTCCTTCTCTTATGACAGTAAATACTATACAAAACAACAGATATAAATATGCCACATTTATGAGAGTTAAATGGCCCAGTATACCTTCCCAATGTCCAGTTTATACATATTTGGCCCCTGACTTTAACATTCTACTATCTAACCATCTCCATGAGTTTAAAGGTCTATATCTGACTCAACATTCATACTAACTTGCAACACACTTTTAAGAGTATCTTCTTAGATCTATAACACCCTCTTGATTCCTAAACAACTCAAAATTTAACTATGAGACTCTAGCTGTCTATTCTTCAACCACCTCAGAGACCTGAAAGGGGATAGGGCATCTTCAAAAACCCCAAGAGATCTGCAGAATATGGCATTCAAAGATGTTATCTTAAAATAAGATTTTCTTTTTTTTTGATATCGAGACATATCAGCTCCTGACAGCACCCCCTATTCTACTCCAAGTAGAAGATAAGCATCGAAGAATCTCCAGTGTGAGATGGTTGAATTAGTGGCAAGCCTATCTCTTGGAATGAAAAAAACCCTTGTTCCAACTGCAGACAGACTGCTGTCCAAAAAGGACAAAATTTGGTAGCAAGGAAGTCAACAGCCTAACTCTGCCAAGACAGGGTAGGTAAGTCCTTCATAATCCCTGCTCTACAACAAATGTCTGTCATAGAAACAGGACCCAAAGGCTGAAGACTGATGCAGGAATGTATGGAGAGAAAATGGGAACTGTCCAGGCAGTCACTGGTATGTCCTTTCTTAGTTTTCGAAGCTGCAGGCCCTGCACTTCCTATATAAGCAGATATATTCTTTTTATATTATTGAAAAATAAATAAAAATATTTCATAAATTTAGGATTATTTAAAAATAATCTTGATTTATGTTTATTGATAAAATTTAAGGTTTTATATATATTATTTTGTATATTTATAAAAATTAAGGTAAATTTAAGGATTTTTTCATATATTATTTTGTATTATGGTATTTATTTTGTTTATGTATTGTACATAAACAATTCATGTGATTTTTCTTGATATAGACACATGGGTATGATAGAGAAAATTGATTGATTGGTGAGAGGGGGGAAGTGTGGTAGGTGGTAGGTTTAGTGTTAGCATATAATAGCATAGGGATAGCAAAAGCCTGGACTTTAAGATAAATGACTTACTTCTGAAGTGATATGTCCTTAGGAACTCGCCAAGTTCCAGGACCTCTTTGATCTTAGGGCTAGGGGCAGGCCATGCCCCCTGAGGTGCCTGCTCTCTGGAGGTCTCCCATTATTTCACTGCCTGAAGGCATGACTTGGAAGTGTGCAAAAGCTTCTGAAGGTGAAGATAGTTAAGGCAGGATTCACCATACAGAGAGAGGCACTCTCTCCTGTTCCTGACTCACTCAGCATCATAGTCTCACAGAAAGGCTTCACCCTCTTGTATCGACAGGTTGCAGGTCTGGGGACAGATTCTCCCTGGTATTCTGGATCATCTAAGCAGGAGGGGTGCTTGCTTCCTCTCAGATCCCAGGGCTTCAGCTTGAAAAAAGACCTTTGAAGGTCATAAGCATCTGAATAGGTGAGTCACCTGGGAAACTTTCATATGTTAATTGGTCTTAAGACTACTGAGGCAATTCCTGCTTGATAAACTGTCTTAGGATCTGAGGAATGAAATTCAGAGACTCTAAGAGACTTTAAGACTGAAAGGAAGTCTCCTCATCTATGTTCATAGTAGCCTTATTTGTAATAGCTAGAAACTGGAAACAACCCAGATGTCCCTCAACTGAAGAATGGATTAAAAAACTGTGGTACATCTACACAATGGAATACTACTCAGCTATCAGAAACAATGAGATTATGCAATTTGCAGCCAAATGGATGGAACTAGAGAAGCTCATCCTGAGTGAGCTAACCTAGACTCAGAAAGATGCACATGGCATCTATTCACTTGTAGTAGGATTTTAGCTATATACTACAGGATATCTGTACTACAACCAACAAACCAAAGGGAACATGGACATAGACTTTTAATTTTTTTTGTTGTTTGTTTGTTTGTTGATCTGTTTTTTAGTTTTCCCTCCCTAGCAATGAGACACTTTTCACTGGTGGTACTGCCTTGTAGGCCCCCAGTGTATGAAGAGGCTCTTGGCCTTCATATGACTTCTGAACTGGGGCGAGGGACTGTTATGTAGGGACACTCTACTCCAGAGGAGCAGGATGGAAGGGTTAGTGGGTAGAGGATGGGAGGGCGGGGCTGGGAAGGGGGGAAAGAGGACAATATGATGGAGATGTAACCTGAAGCAACAAATAAATAAATTTATTTTAAAAAAAAGACTGAAAAATTGTATGAAGACCAGCCATCCATCAGGACCCACGCTCAGAGAAAAATATCCTTTTGAGAAACTTTAGGTTAATGTTAAATGCTTGTATTATAGGTACTAAGAAGTTTTAGGTGCTAGGTGTCAGAGTTAGGGTTTGGGTTTAGGATTTAGGAATTTTATAGACAATTGTTAGGTAATTGTTAAGTTTTTAAAAATATATATGTGATAAATAAAAATTTACTGTTACAGGGTTTGGAGATGTAGGATGCTTGCCTAGTATGTAGGAAGGCCTGGATTCATTTTTCAGTACTGCTGAAAAATGGTCGTGCATGCCTGTAATCCCAGCACTTGGGAGGGATGGAGGCAGGAACATCAGAAGTTCAAAGTCATTGTAGCTGCTGTTGGACCCTGTGGGTCCCCGAGATCCTGATGCCCTGAGACCACCAGAGACCGAGGTTAAATGCAAAATGCAAGAAGATTTTTATTAAGCTAAAGCACTGGGGTTCAGCTGCCTTTGGGAAGGAGTGAACGCTGAACCACAATTTACAGGCAGCCTTTAAGCACAAAAACCACAAACAGGAGGGTACATAGGAAGAACAATACAGTTGCTTATGTAAACTTAACCTCTAGCTCGCTGGGCGATAACCGTAATCAGGTGGGGATAGGGGAAACAAAGGGGGAACATTCCAGTCAGCTATGTACACTCAACCTTTAGCTCACTAGGGTGGGACCATTGTCTTTGGTTAGATAGTTCTGGGGACCGAGTTCTGTGGAATGTTCCCAGGGGTCGTGAGGTCAGGTTCTCATGAACAGAAAAGAAGGCCTTCTTGGAAAGGGGTAGTGATATTTGCCACAGACTCACACTACATAACCAGTTTGAAGCCAACCAAGGCTAGAGACCTTGTCTTAAAGACAAAAAAAAAAAAGATGCTATTCAAATAATTATGCAAATATAACCCATAACATATAAGGAGAAACCATCACAAAGGAGGGGTTTAGTACATGCTGTGCTCATGTACTCTGTTGTAGATTATAGGATTTGCTAGTCAGTAGGACAGGGATAGGAACTTTCAAAAAAGGTGCAAGTTTGAAGTGAGAATTAGAGGTTGACAAGAGGCAAAATCCAGTATGTGTGAATGCTAACGGTGTCTGGAGAGATGGCACATCCAGAGATGAAAGAAGGTGTCAATGAGATAGAGTTAAGAGGAAGGGAAGGAGGATGCTAAACAGGATCAAGGGAAGGAGGATGCTAAATGGGATCGGAGAGATACCTGTGGTTAGATGTTCATCACTATGCATACATATCTGATTGAGCAATTGGATACATTACCAAGACATGATTTTGAAAATTATCTTTCATCCATAGGTGACATGAAAGGAGCAAAAAGAGCTGGGGAAATATTATTAGAAAGCTGTAATCATTGATACTAATGTTAATGTAAAGTAATGGAAATTATGGAATTGCACTTATTGAAGAAATATTCTGAGGGAAGATCGTAGAACTTGGGGTGAATGAGTACGGGGAGTAAAGAAAGAGGAGCTTTCAAGAATGACTGTTGTGTGGCAGTTGGTCATGTCTCTCACACTGTACCTTCTTAATAGAAGACCCAGCCCTCAATTCAGTGTTGAAGAAGAATGAAGGGGAGAGCTGAGTCTGTTTGATCTTCAGACTTACTAGCAAGCTGTGGTAATGAAAGTATGGTTGGTATTGAGGAAATGATAGTAAGAAACAGCTCAGTAGAAACATCTACAAGTTTAGAAATAGATCCCTGTAAGTATTTTTAAAAGGCAATCCAACAAAGACAAACTAGCCTTAGAAATTATGCCATTTATTGATTGTTGGTCTTAGAGTCTGAGCTATTGGTATTCTGTTCAGGAAGTTGTCACCTGTGCCAATGAGTTCGAGGCTTTTCCCCAATTTCTCTTCTGTTAGATTTAGTATATTGAGCTTTATGTTCAAGTCTTTGATCTACTTGGACTTAAGTTTTGTGCAAGGTGATAAGTATGGGTCAATTTGCATTCTTTTACATGTCGACATACAGTTAGACCAGAACCATTTGTTGAAGATTCTGTCCTTTTCCCACTGTATGGTTTTGGCTTCTATTCAAAAATTAAGTGACTATAGGTGTGGGGGTTTATTTCTGGGTCTTCAATTCGATTCCATTGATCAACTTGTCTGTTTCTATTCCAGTACCATGCTATTTTTATTACTATTGCTCTGTAGTATAGCTTGAAATCAAGAATGGGACCTCATGAAACTGGAAGCTTCTGTAAGGCAAAGGAAACTATCATTTGAACAAAACAGCAACCTACAGACTGGGAAAAGATCTTTACCAACCCCATATCTGACAGACAGTTAATATCCATAATTTATAAAGAACTCAAGAAATTAAGCTCCAAGAAACCAATTAATCCAATCAAAAAATGGGGAACAGAGCTAAACAGAGAATTCACAAAGGAAGAATCTCTAATGGCTGATAGACACTGGAAGAAAAGCTAAATATCCTTAATCATCAGAGAAATGCAACTCAAGACTACTCTGAGATTCCACCTCACACCTGTCAGAATGTCTAAGATCAAAAATTCAAGTGACAGCCCATGCTGGCGAGGTTGTGAAGAAAGAGGAACACTCTTCCATTGCTTGTGGGAGTCCAAGCTTGTAAAACCACTATGGAAATCAGTCTGGTGATATCTTAGAAAACTTGGATTAGCTCTACCTCAAGACCCAGCCATACCACTTTTGGGTATGCATCCAAATGATTCCTCACCAATTCACAATTCCCCCTCATATGAGGAGGGCTGATATGTAGGGGCAACCCACTCAGGAGCAGTAGGATAGGTGGGAGGGTGGGACCAGGAGGGGTGGAGAGGGGACTGTGAGGGAGATGTAACTTGAAGTAATATATAAACAAACAAACAAAAAGAAATTATGTCAGATCATCTGACAAATACCACATTAAAGAATGAATAAGGACATGGCAACTTAAACTCTTCAACATGAGGCTAAGAAGATAAACCTAAAGGTCAAAGGTGAAACTATAAAACTCCCAGAAGTCTACCTATGAAAAAAACCTAGATATATTGGGTTTAATAGTGACTTTTTTGAATTTTTAAGCACACACACACATATGTATATGTATATCTCAATCACAGCCACTCCCTCCTCAACACACAGTCCCACCCTCCCATCCTGTTACCCCCTCCCTCCCCTCTTCTTCTCCTCAGATGAGGGGAATCCCCAACATATCAACCTCCCTCAGTTCATCAGTCACATGAGGGTTAAGAGCTTCTTCTTGCACTGGGGCCTAACATGGCAGCCCAGCTAGGGTAAGGTGTTCCCCTAACAGGCAATATAGTCCATGTCAGAGACAGCCCCCCCCCCACCTCCTAAGGGATTTGTATGAAGACCAAGTTGCCTATCATCTATATTTGTGTAGGGAGCCTGGGTCCAGTCTATATGTGCTTTTATTTGTTGTTTTTTGCTTTTTGGTTAGTGTTTTAATCTCTATAAGCCTTTAGGGACCAAGCTTGGTTGGTTCTGTTGGATCTTCATGTGGGGTCCTTGTCCCCTCTGGATCTCTCTATTCCTCCTCCCTCTCTTATATACAACTCCCAGAACTCTACCTAATGTTTGGCTTTGTGTCTCAACATCTGATCCACTGCTGTGTGGAGTTTCACATAGGATAGTTGTGTTAGGTTCTTGTCTCTTTGGATCTGTGGGTTGTAGGATGGTTATCCTGTACTATATACCTAATATCCATTTATAAGTGCGTTTATACCATGTGTATCTTTCTGGGTCTCTGTTAGATAACTCAGGATGAGCTTTTCTAGTTCCAAACAACCCAGATGTCCTTCAACAGAAGAATGGATGAAAAAAACTATACATTTACTCAATAGATTACTACTCAGCTATCAAAAACAAGGAAATCATGCAATTTGCTACCAAATGGATGGAACTAGTGATGATATTTTAAATATGAAAACCAGGCATGAGCTATGAAACACACAAATGAGATAAGTTTGATTTGGTAAAGATTATAAACTGCTCTATGAAAGGCAATGTCAAGAGATGAACATAAGCCAAAGTACTGTTACCCAACGTATGTAAAGAACTCTCAGAAAAGTGTATTAAATAACAATCTAACTAAATGCACTAAACCCTTAAACATTAACTTTATCAAAGAACATAGATAGATGAATGGATGAACCTAGGAAAAGATGTAGGAGGGCTCTCATTCATTGCTGGTGAGAATAAAAAATGGTAGTCATTTATAAAATAGTTTAGAAGTAAGAATTTTTACTTAACTGTAGGAATGACAACCATGTTCCTTATGGTGAACCAAAAGAGTTAAAAAGTATGGCAACACAAAAGCTTGCATACAAATTACTCGTGGTCAAATTTCTAATTGCTGAAACTTGGATGCAGCTAAGATGTTCTTCAGTAGGTGAGTAGATAAATTAACGGTACATCTACACAAGAGAATAATGTTTAGCACTGGAGATTAGTGAGTTACTTAGCGTGAAGAGACTTGAGAGAACCTTTGGTAAGTAAAAACATTCAAGCCCCAAAGGCCTTGTGCTGTAGAACATCAACTGTATGACATCCATGACAGGTGACACTGCAAAGACACAAAGAGACTATTGAGACTAAATGGTCATGTGAAGGGTCGGGGTGGGGGATGGACTACCAGGTGGGCAGAACATGGGGAATTTTTATAACAATGAAACAATCCTTCATTGTGTGTTTGAAAGGATTGTAAATTCTGCTGAAGTTGATTCTGACAGTTTTTGCCAGCTTATTAGCTGCTTTGAGGGAGCATGGAGCTCTGGAGTTCCCTACTCTACTGTTTCTGGTGAACTTTAATTGTCTTGTACTTGAGTAAAATGGGAAGTCACAGGATAATTTGGAGTAGAAGATTGATTTGATCTGACATTTTAAAAGGATCGTACAAGCTTCAATGTCAACACTAAACAGCATGAGACCAGGGGCACATGTGAAGAGACCAGTTAAGAGGATACCATATGATCCAGAAAAGAACATTGCTGGTGTTCTGCAGTATATTAGCAAGTGAGAGGAAATGTGATTGGATTCTATATATAAATATGTAGACATAACAAAAATTTTGAATGTAGATATAAAAGGAAGACAGACATGAACCAAGGTTGCTTGATAGATTTTAACTTTGTCATATGCTAATTTTTTTACCATAGTGTGTTGCCTTAGAAAGTGTAGGAAGTGAAGCTACTTCAGAGTGGGGGCCATCTGCAAGCTACTGATCTGTCACTCACCTGTTATGGTAACTATTGGAGTTTTATTGGCCTCCCTGTAGTCTGTGACAATGATGCTAATCTTGTTGGGTGTCAGTCAAGACAATGATGGATTGCATTCATCATTGAGCCTTCATTACAGTAAGCCCCAGGAGAGAGTTTAGTTCTCTTTATAGTCTTTCTGAACCTGGTAACAGTAGCCCTATTTTACAGGCTCTTTGTCATGAAATCAAACATCCAGTCAGTTTCGAACTTCCATTTCAACATATTTTCCTAAGGAAAATGTACGTGGCTTCTTCAGTGTAATATACACAGTGAAATCTAGAACCTAGTCTCCCTTGGATATGAAGTACAAGCCAAGGTCTGCTTCCTAGAGTCAGACTGCAGAAAATCTAAGTTATCTCACTTAACTCTCAGAAAGTCCCATGTGGGACTATACTGTTTAGATTTCACTTCATCACTTTGTTATAAAAAGGGCTTTGAGGAAAGCTTTTCATTTTTTATATCTTTTCCAATGACTAGCACCAAAAAAAAAAAAAGCAGTTTGGTAAGCTGAGGTTCTTTGTACTGTTGTACTATTACAATAATTGCAAAGACTTGATTGATGAAAAGACATAAAAAGTCAGAGGGAAGACATATAAGCTTCACCAGTATAGATCAAAGACATGAGGACATACCTGAGAAAACGCACTGCAGGAGGAGGGAGGCACTAACTGCATTTCCCATGAAAGAAGCATTTCTTCAGCTGTGAATTTCCTATAAGATGGCCAGTTATGGTGGATTAATATAAAAATCCCAACAGTGTTCAAGAAGCTCTTGTTCAAGAAGATCCAGTTGCATGGCTGTTCTTCACCTCTTCTGTTCATCACATATTGTCTTGGGCATGTGAATTTCTCCCAACCAGTTGCAAAACGAGGTAAAATCAACTAGAAGTTTTTGCATTTCCCAGGAGATTGACTGGATTAAAGTCTATTTTATTAAGTATTCCATCACTCTAGACAGTTCAAGACAAACATAAGAACTATTTCTGTAGACCCCCAAATACACAACTAATTAAAAATCACGACCCTGAGATACATTTTGCAAAATAATTCTTTTCTTTTCTTTTTTTTTTAAATAGCTCCCTGGCAAACATGCACAGACAGCAAGAAATCTGGCCTTAGGACCATGCTTAAAATTTGGTTCATTCTTCACAACTTCTCTCAGTAGCTGGCATGGTGCTGGATTATATCAAATGTGCAACCACTGTCCTCTGTGTGCATGGTGGTGGCAGCGGGGAGCATCCAGGAAGCCACTAGTCCATTCTAGAGGTGAGGGGAAGCCTTTGGATTGGAGAAGCAGTGCAGGAGTTCTGTCTCCAGGTGCAGCATAGATTTACTAGGAAACAGAAAAGTAAAGAAGGAACGAAAACTCTTAAAAAGGCAAAAGGAGAATCATTTTCTGGCTCCTGGGGAGAATGAGAGCTATTTAACATGTGCAGTGGCATCTCTGGATGGATTTTTAATCAACTGATCTCATTTAGAGCAAGAGTCAGCCGAGCAGAAGACTAATACTTCTGACAGACATCATGGCCCAATCGTCTGCTTAGGCTGACTGAAATGTTCAGCTGCCAGCAAAGGATTAATATTGATTTTTAGGCTGTCTTCGTTAAATACCTGCTATAGAGTCCCACTCCTTTATTCTCCTTGCCAACTCTTTCCCCAATTGTCACTAGTATTAAAATGAAACCTACCTATTATTAAATCAATCATGCCAGGAAAATTAGTCAAAAAGAAGGGGAACATCTATCATTTTGACTGTCAACATGAAGCCGGTGGTTCTTTTTTCCCTTTTAGTTGGTCAACATCAAATTACTGGTTCAATTAAGTAAAATTTCTTTATAGAACAAACGTAAGAAATTGAAAGTGAAGTGTCTGTGTAAGGAGAGTGAATCCAGGCAGGACACTTTCTGACAGATGCCTGAGTTGGCCCTTTATTGTGTGCTGCTCAAATCACAGGACTAGATTGACATCATACTTGAACCACGACAGTTTTCCCACCATGTGTCAGCCTCCGTGCAATGCTTTTGATACACTGTGAACCATTTTCTGCTTGCTTTCTCTATTTTGGCTTTATTACTTTCAGTTTCCAGAAGCAATGAGCCTTGAAATCTCTCCTCTCTATGTCTTTCCAGTGGTTTTTCCTTTACCCAGGTCACTCCTAGTCCTGTGTACCTGGTGAATTCCTACCT
>CAJQZJ010033704.1:3657828-3675126 GCA_907164525.1 Lophiomys imhausi
ACCTGGGTAAACTGGTTGCTTATAATTGTTCCCTCAATGTCCCTTGGTTAAACATAAGGCATATGGAATCTTTGACTCCATAAGACTATAGACATTTTGATAACAGGAGCTGTACCCATGATAGGTATCTTGGTCACTGTGGCAACTTAATGGAAGAAAACAATTATCTGGATGCTTGGTTTAAGGGTATACAATTCACCATGGTAGGGAAGAGATGGTATTAGGACCCCTTGGAGAATGTGGCAGCAGGAACTTGCTCGTATTTGTGATTGGGAAGTAAACAGGACAGAAAGGAGACTAGACTCCTAACAACCCAATTAATTCCACAAGCTATGCCTTTCCTCTAGAAGGTTTCAAGAACTCCCCCAAACAATAACACCAAATGTTCAACCACTTGAGCTTGTGGGGTACATTTCCCATCCAAATCAATGCCTCCCTTTTCAGCTTTGACACTCCCAGGAAAGGATGGCTGAAAAACTGAACAGAAAGTATAGAAGCATAGCAAATATGTAGAAGTATAGAAAAAGTATAGAGAAATACTTAATGATTTAGTGAGTTTTGGAATATGTAATTCTTATGTGGTTTGTATTCAGAATATATATCCCATGAGTTTGAGTCAGTTGATCTTTATAATCAACTTTATAATCTTTATAATCTTCTAGAATCTTCTGTTTCTATTATGTCAAAGTTTTCATTGCAATGCCTTTTCACCTTCTTGATTAGATTTATTTCCATGTTTTTAATAAGTATTATGTTTTGGATAGTATTTTAATTCAGACATTTTTCCATTGATTCTTTTATCAGTAAGTTCATCATTTGCACATACCAAAAATACTGATATTTTGTATCCTGCTATTTCACTAAAAGTTTTTTTTTTCTAGCAGATCTAACAATTTTCTAGTGTAGCCTTTAAGGTCTCTTAAATTCAAGGTCATGTTGTCTAAAGATAGCATTGGTTTGGCTTTTTCCATTCTTATCTATGTCACTTCCATTTTCTTCTCTTTATTTTTGTAGCTAATACTTTAATAAATACCTTCAGGTGGAGAAAGTGGGCACTTGATTTTAGATTACATGCTTTTAGTTTTTTCCATTTAGTGTAATTTTGGTTATTGGTTTGTTGCTATGACTATCATCATATGAAGCTATAGGTTTGTTGTATATGGCCATCATCATCTTAGGATATATGTTTGTTGCTGTGGCTATCATCATTTGAGTCCATAGTCCTATTTTGTGTGGCTGTCAACATTTGAGATATGCTCCTTCTAGTCCTAGATTCCTCAGGACATTTTCCATGAAGAGATGCTGAACTTTACCAAAGACCTTTTACTTTTTCTTATATGAAATAATCACATGACTCTGTCCTTAAGTCTGTTTTACATTTATTGATTGTATATTTTGAACATCTTTGATCCCTTGAATTATAGCAAATTGGTCATGGTATATGATCTTTTAAAACAATTTTTAATATTTATTTATTACTTCAGGTTACATCTCCATCACAGTGTCCTCTTTCCACCCCTCCAAGTCTCACCCTCCCACCCTCTACCCCCTATCTCTTCCATCGCACTCCTCTGGAGTGGAGTGTCCCTACATAACAGTCCCCTGCCCCAGTTCAGCAGTCATATGAGGGCCAAGAGCCTCCTCATACACTGGGGGCCTACAAGGCAGCACCACTAGGGCAAAGTGTCTCATTGACAGGAAACAAAGTCTATGTTCCTGTTCCCTTTGGTGCATTGGTTGTAGTATTATCCTGTACTATATGGCTAAAATCTGATTATAAGTGAATAGATGCCATGTGCATCTTTCTGAGTCTGGGTTAGCTCACTCAGGATGAGCTTCTCTAGTTCCATCCATTTGGCTGCAAATTGCATGATTTCATTGTTTCTGATAGCTGAGTAGTATTCCATTGTGTAGATGTACCACAGTTTTTTTTTTTTTTTATCCATCCCTCAGTTGAGGGACATCTGGGTTGTTTCCAGTTTCTAGCTATTATAAATAAGGCTGCTATGAACATAGATGAGGAAACTTCCTTGTGATTTGGTGAGGAATCTTTTGGATGTATACCCAGAAGTGGTATGGCTGAGCTGCTTCCCACTGCCTGGGTCCATGCAGCACTGCACCCCATGGCCTGTGTTTGGCCGCTCCCTAATGCCTAGGATCCTAGCCCAACAAATGTTTGCAAGTGTTTGGTATCCTTATCCATCAGGGAAATACAAATTAAACCTGATTTGAGATTTCATCTCATCTCAATTAGAATGGTTTTCAAAAAACAAAACAAAACTGATGTAGCCAAATATAATCTTAATTTTGTATCAATATACAAAGATATAAGAGCATATTCAATAATCTATGTCTTTTTCATTATCATTCATATATTATGTCTATATCTCATTTTTTTCTCTGTTGTAGACCAGGCTGACTTTGAACTTGCAGAGATCTTCCTGCCTCTGCCCGCCGCCCCCCCCCCCAGTGCTGGGATTAAAGATGTGTGCCACCACACCTGGCAATTACAGACAGCTGTGAACTGCCATGTGGGTGCTGGGATTTGAACCCCAGTCCTTTGGAAGAACAGCCAGTGCTCTTAACCACTGAGCCATATCTCCAGCCTCCTATATCTCATTTTTAAAAAAGGTTAGAGAGAATCTAACCTTTGAAACCTTGTTTAACAATACCATTTAACAACTTGTAACCAATCCCCCTTGTTTGAGGAAGTTCTAATATATTGGTTCTGAAAGACTGATTTCAATGCTGAGATCTGGTTACTGACCCTTCTGAGGCATTCTCTGATTGGTTAATAAAAGTCACTGATGGTCAATTAACTGGGCAGAAAGAGTACAGGAAAATGGGACTTCCTGAGATGGAAACAGGAAACCTGCTTTTTACACAGAGGAATCTTTTTTATCCACAGGAGACATGGAAGCAGGCAAACACATCTGAAAGGTCTGCAGGGTATAGCAGGCCACATGAATGTTTGGGATTACGTGGTCAGGGTTAATTTAGATTTATCTAGTTGAGAGTCTGCCCAGCTAAGGGCTAAGCATTGAAACATTAAAAAGTCTTGGTGTATTTAATTACTGGGGAAAGGGCTGTGGCAGCATATAGGCTGCCAATCAAAGCAATCCAGGCCCATTGGCCTCCTTACAAGCCCTGGTGGCTGTCCCTCTAGGCCACCGGCAATTCTGCTGGTCTAATATAACAGTTTATATTTATTAATAAATATCTGGCAGCTGCCCTGACAAACTGACCCACCAATCCACCTCACCAGGCCCACCAATCTCCTGTCAGGCGGGGATGCTGTGGGAGACTTCTCACTTATTAAGTGCATGCCATTGTAGGGGATCACTGAAGCCAAGTCTCTTCCTCACTGCCCTTTGTGTCCTGACCATGTGGTAATGTTTTGCTTTGCCACATTCTTCAGCTTTGCTCAAAACAATGAGGTCCACTGTTACTGTGCTAAAACTTTCAAAATCTTGAGCCAAAATGCCTTTTTTCTCTTTCTTTCTTTCTTTCTTTCTTTCTTTCTTTCTTTCTTTCTTTCCTTCCTTCCTCCTTCCTTCCTTCCTTCCTTCCTTCCTTCCTTCCTTCCTTCCTTCCTTTCTTTCTTTCTGTTTTCTTCCTTCCTTCCATCCTTCCTTTCATTTTATTGTAATTATACTTTCATAAATTTACATCCTGACCACACTTTTCCCTCACTCCACTCCTCCTAGTATCTCCTGTGAATTCCCCTTTCCCCCAGATCAACTCCTCCTCCTCCATTTCCCTTAGGGGAAAAAAAGAGCAGGCCTCCTTAGAATATCAGCCAAACAAGACATAGCAGATTGCAATAAGACTAGCCACCAACTCTTATATCAAGGCTGGACAAGGTAACCCAGAAGGAGGAAAAGAGTTCCAAGCCCAGGTGAGAGTCAGATATACCACTACAAAACATTAAGCCATACAATTATAATGCAGCAAACATAGTTCAGTCTCATACAGGGTTCGCACTTGTGGCTTCATCCTCTATCAGCCCCTATGAGCCTTGATTAGTTGATTCTGTGGGTCATGTTCTTCTGGTATCCTTGAGTCCTCTGTCTCCTACAATTGTTCGTCCTTCTCTTCTGCAGGGTTCCCCTGGCTCTGCCTAGTGTTTGGCTGTGGATCTATGCATCTGTTCCCATCAGTTGCTGGATAATGCTTCTCTGATGACAACTGGGCTAGACAATGATCTATGAATATAGAAGACTAGGCTCTGGATAGCTCAGTTGGTAGAGCATCAAGCTTTTAACCTTTTTTCTTTAGAAAGGAAGTTATTTTAAATATTTGTTACAGTGACAGGAAACTGACTTGTCATCAACCACAAAGGAGAAAATAAGAACCTGTACTTTTAAACTCATACATTGAAAGAATGTCAGGAAAGCAAACAATGCTTTTTTACTGCTTAGTACCAGCAATCTGGAGTGACTTAGAATCTAGAATTTCATGAGTTTTGCAGCAATCATTTCTTCCTTCCTTCCATGGGAATAGCTATGTCTGGAGGCAACAGGTCAATAAGAACTCTAAGAATTCAGAAGTACTTTCCTCACAGTCATTCTACAGCTATACAACATGCCTCATCAAAGAAGCCAAGCCCACGGACTTTTAATTTTGTTCACCGAACTAGAGATGAGTTCCTGAACAAACTCAGGTATATTAAAAAGAGTCACAAGCAATATTACAGGCCTTTAATTGTTAATCACATATAGAAATATAATTATATCAGTGAGTTTTAGCTAATAATGAGACATTACTAAAACTTGTTTTCAAATATGAATTCAAAGGCACTATACAGATTTGAGTATGAAGTTTACATGGAGATGGCTGAGTCAAACTAATTAGGCTCAGTCTCAGCTGGAGCTGACATTTATTCCATACTTGGTCAGATCATAGGCCTTCCATGGAAATCTTGGCTAGTGACTCACTTAGCTTCCTTTTCTCTACCCTTGTAGGAACAGGCACCCAGGGGTAGAAAAGTTGGAAGCTCACCAGAGCCTTATCCAGTAAGTTATGACAAGGTCTGTTCTGCCTGTTGCCTTTGAAAGAAACTTTCTAATTCATCCATATATTACAGGTATTGTTCATATGTTCACTCCGCCCCCAATAGGACTAACTCTTATGAGAGTAAGTAAAGAAGTTATTCACTCTCTGCTTTGTACATTTCACCCAATACTCCTCAAGTCTACTGTGTATCACCATTTACATATAACATAGAAGAGAGAAATAAAAAATAATTACCAACCTCAAGGAATTTATAAACTACTGAATAAAATAAATCATATAGATAAATAACTGTAAATCACATGGGATAAATCCATATGCAAGGCATATGTACAATGATTGTAACTTATCTCATTTAATTTTCAAAATAGATACCTGTTAAACCTGTTATATTTTTCCCATTTGAAAGATGCCATCAATGAAGTTCAGAAAAGTCAGGTGACCTGTGTAAGATCACAGAGCAGTGAGACTGAGAGTTCAGTTTAGAGCCCAGTTTCAGAATCTCCACTTATGAAGTGTGTTGACTTGTGATTTGTTTTTTTATTTACTTGCTTGATTAAGGATACAGGACCTCTGCTCGTCCTGTTTAGATGGGTTAGTTAAGGTAGACACATCTCTCTAGCTTCATCTAGAGAGATGGGTAGCATCTTTAATGGATCAGGTGGACAAAGATTCAAGGGACATATCATACCCACTGCCCTGGGAAGAGCAAGTTATTTGGAATTGGCCACTAAAAACAGAACTTCATATCAAAAGAATAGAGTGCGTCCAGGTTTTAATGGGACTCAAATAACTAATCACCTGGGGCTTTTTCTTTTAGCACCAGCAAGCTTTTAAACTGTCATCTTACTCATCGCTAACCCCAAGACATTTGAGTTAATTCACATGCAAAGAAGAGGAACAGTTGGGTGAATTATGTTCCATATGCTGACTATGTAATCTCACCAGTGATAAAGTCTACCATTAGCAGTCATGGTTGATTTTCAGCTCCACTTCTTAGAATGGACTGACAGGTGAGTACCTGCCACTTATCTATTAACTTTTCCATGTGCTGTTTACGTTGTCAGTCTTTATCTTGCCATATGAAGAACTTAAGTGGATACTCCCTCATCCAGCATTACTAAAGAAGACCACTCACTCCCTGCATGTGATCTAACTAATTCTTGGCTAATGCAGAAAGGGCCTCTTCCATATCATTCTTTATTTTCCTAGCAATTGCTATCATTACTAATCATTTGAAGTGAGTTGTAAAGTTTTCAAATTTAACAAATTAGAGAGTGAGTAAATAAATCAACTGAAGCTATCTGGAGAGACAATTAAGCCCAATTTGAAATTTTGACACATCAGGGTTTTTTAAATTATCATCTCAATAGTCATCTAATCACATTAATTTTTCTGAACTACCTTGAATATTTTGATAAAAATTTGAAATAATTTTTTTTTACCTGCCACAGATGATAGGTTTGCTTGGATACAGAAGCTAACTGTGTATCAGCCATTGTATCACTTCTTGTCACTCCTGGAATTTTCTCTGCCTTTCCAGCTCTCCTGTCTTGTGTATGCTTAAAGGATGCCAGAGGGACACATACTACTTACAATAAGTGATGTCACAAAGTAGACTAATGTCTTCTAAATGATAACTCCACAGAGTTCAAGTCAATATGACACTTAAAGTGACTTTCTTCTTTCATATGGCAGAAAGTAGCTTTATAAAGCCCACTTGGGGGAGGGAAGTTTTCCTTGCATTGGCTATTGGGTTAAACGCCAATGAATAGTCAAGGGTTGGCTTCACATTGTCTGAGAAATAACTCAACACACAACTACTTTTTGGGTGTGAGGGACCTCTGAGGCCCAAATATCTTCCCAGCTATGCTCTAAAATTTCCATAATTGGATGTTATCCTTATAGATCACCAAGAATTCTTTGCCTCTTCAATGTTACAAGCATTAGATTAGCAAAAAATACAACACATAATCAAAATATATATTAACACTTGTCATTCTTTCTATGAGAATAAGGGTCAGAAGGAAAGAATCCTTATGAATCCTTATCTCTAAGAAGGGGTGAATGGTGTGAAGAAAATCAAAGCAGCTTACCTTTGTGTACATGTGTCTATGGGTGTGTATGTGGATATATATGTGTGTTTGTGTGTGTCTTTGGAGATGTATGTGTTTGTGTGTGTCTATGTGTATGTGTTTATGTATTTCTTGAAAATGTATTATGATCACGTTTGGTGGAGTGGATAGAACATAACAGGATTACCCTGACCTATTATGTGAACATTTGAGTCTGTCAAGGAACAGATATCAGATGTCAAGATGAGATTAGAGGGTCAGTAGATTTGTGGGCACAGGGGTAACAGAAGGTGGGAATAAAGAGGTTAAGGTGGCCAAGAGAGACTTCAGTGACTGTGACACAAGTCTGACACCTGTAAGACCTGTCTTCAAAGAAGGGATGGAAGATGTGAGGGTGAGGAGGACCATGCTCTTAGATGTATGCAGTTTCAGAAGCTATGGCAGATGTCTGAGCCAGAGTTGCTGAGTTCTGAGTTTCAGTAGTCTGAGCTTTTCTTCCCACTCATCTCCTTGCCAGGCATGTCCTGGATATTGCTTGAGTGAACAATGGTGTTGGTAAGATGAGGTAATGGATCCAGAGAGATCTGGTGGCAGATGGGTATCCAGGGTGCTTTCTGTTTGAACTGATGCATTTGTGTGACTACTAAGAACAACAATTTAAAGTGAGCTTGTTTTACTCCTCAAAATTATAATATTGAATATGATTACTTACAGTAATTATTATTTATTTCAGTTACATAAGCAATCCATTTAGTTTCTATATTACTATATACAAAGAATTCTTTAAGTACTTTAAAAATAAGTTAAATATGTCATGTCATTATCACCTTCTCTTTCTCCTCCTCCTGATTGCTTTCAAGAGCATTATAAAACCCAAGGAAAACTGTTTCAACATGTTTTTGCTTCTACATATCCAAGGGAGAGAAAAATGTCATGTCATTAAGATTGACCATTCTTTGTTGATCCTACCTACCCATGAGCATGGGAGATTTTTCCATCTCCTGATGTATTCTTCGGTTTCTTTCTTCAAGGACATGAAGTTCTTGCCATACAGGTCTTTCACTTGCTTGGTTAGAGTTACCCCCAGGTATTTTATATTGTTTGTGGCTGTTTTGAGGGGTGTTGTTTCCCTTATTTCTTTCTCAGCCCATTTATCTTTTGTATTAAGAAGGGCTACTGATTTTTTGAATTAATTTTGTATCCAACCACCTTGTTGAAGGTGTTTATCAGTTGTAAGAGTTCTCTGGTGGAATTTTTGGGGTCACTTATGTATACTATCATATCATCTGCAAATAGGGATATACTTTGACTTATTTCTTTCCAGTTTGTATCCCCTTGATAGTCTTTGGCTGTCTTACTGCTCTAGCAAGAACTTCAAGTACTATGTTGAAGAGATATGGGGAGAGTGGGCATCCTTGCTCTGTCCCTGGTTTTAGAGGAAATGCTTTAAGTTTCTCTCCATTTAATTTGATGTCGGCTACTGGCTTGCTGTATATTGCCTTTATTGTTTCTAGGTATGGTCCTTGTATGCCAGCTCTCTCCATGACATTTAGCATGAAGGGGTGTTGGATTTTGTCACATGCTTTTTCAGCATCTAGCGAGATGATCATGAGTTTTTGTTCTTTCTTTCAACTTGTTTATATGGTGGATTATGTTGATGGATTTTCATATGTTGTACCACCCCTACATTCCTGGGATGAAGTCTACTTGATCATGTTGTATGATATTCTTGATGTGTTCTTGGATTTGGTTTGCAAGTATTTTGTTGAGTATTTTTGCATCTCTATTCATGAGGGACATACATAATAAAAATGGCCATCCTACCAAAAGCAATATACAGATTCAATGACACTCCTATCAAAATACCAGCACAATTGTTTACAGACATTGAAAGAACAATTCTCAACTTCATATGGAGTAACAAAAAACCTAGAATAGCTAAATCAATCCTGTATAATAAAAAATCATCTGGAGGTATCATCATCCCAGATTTCAAGCTATACTACAGAGCAATAGTAGTAAAAACAGCATGGTACTGGTATAGAAACAGATTAGTTGATGAATGGAATCGAACTGAAGATGCAGAAATAAACTCACACTTCTATGGTCACTTACTTTTTGACAAAGAAGCCAAACCCATACAATAGAAAAAGGACAGCATCTTCAACAAATGGTGCTGGTCTAACTGGATGTCAACATATAGAAGAATGAAAGTGACCCATATTTATCACCCTGCACAAAAATTAAGTACAAGTGGATCAAATACCTTAACATAAAACTGGACACACTAAATATAATAGAAGAGAAGGTGGGAAAAAGCCTTGAACTCATTGGCACAGATGACAACTTCCTGAACAGAACACCAATAGCTCAGGCTCTAAGACCGATGATCAATAAATGGGACCTCATGAAACTGAAAAGCTTCTGTAAGGCAAAGGACACTGTCACTAGAACAAAACAGCAACCTACAGATTTGGAAATGATCTTTACCAACTCTACATCTGATAGAGAGAGCTAATAGCCAAAATTTATAAAGAACTCAAGAAATTAAGCACCCAGAAATCAAATAACCCAATCAAAAAGGGGTACCGAGCTAAACCGAGAATTCACAAAAGAGGAATCTCTAATGGCTGAGAGACAGTTGAACTAATGGTCAACATCCTTAATCATCAGATAAATGCAACTGAAGACAATTCTGAGATTCCATCTCACACCTGTCAGAATGGTTAAGATCAAAAACTCAAACGACAGCACATGCTAGAGAGGTGGTGGAGAAAGGGGAATACTCCTCCATTGCTGGTGGAGTGCAAACTTGTACAACCACTATGGAAATCAGTCTGATGATATCTTAGAGATCTTAGAATAGCTCTACCTCAAGACTCAGCCATACCATTCCTGGGTATACATCCAAACAATTGCCCACTAATTCACAAGGATATCTCCTCAACTATGTTCATAGCAGCTTTATTTGTAATAGCTAGAAACTGGAAACAACCCAGATGTTCCTCAACCAAAGAATGGATAAAAATCTGTGGTACATTTACACGACGGAATAATGCTCAGCTATCAGAAACCAGGAAATCATGCAATTTGCAGCCAAACGGATGGAACTAGAAAAGCTCATCCTGAGTGAGGTAACCCTGACCCAGAAAGTTACACATGACATCTATTTACTTATAACTGGATTTTAGTCATATAGTAAAGGATAACTATCCTACAACCAACAGACTGAAAGGAACAGAAACATAGACTTTGTTACTTGTTAGTGGGACACTTTGCCCTAGTGGAGCTGCCATGTAGGTCCCAAGTGCAAGAGAAAGCTCTTAGCCCTCATGTGGCCGCTGAACTTAAGGGGTTGATCTATAGGGCACCCCACACCTGAGGAGTAGGAGAGGAGGGAGAAGGGGGGAGGGTGGGAGAGTGACAGGGTGGGACCAGGAGGTGTGGAGGGAGGGGACTGTGCTGGAGATGTAAATTGAAGTAATAAATAAACAGTAAAGAAAAGAAAAGAATGACTGTTCTGGAATCTCAGTCCTTCTGACAAAGGTAGCCTTTGAGTGTTAAATTGTTGCTTCAAAACTAGGTGTGTACAAGTAATTGGAAGCCTGCCCATCACCACCAAAACTAGTACGTGAATTGCCAAGTGTCTCTCTGTAGCTAGTCTTATGTCCATGCTACCATTATTAAGAAACTACCTAGGTAGGCACAACTCTTCAGGGGCTCCTGCCCTGGGAAATCAGTTTTTAGATTAGAGCATGTGTATAAAGTAGACGGGAGGTAGTGCATCTGTCATTTACATAATACATAACACATTTTAAACTAACATTTTAGATGATTGTGTGGATTTCTGTTAGTCACAGAAATATTTGCTCAAAACACTAAACATGAGCCTTAATAAACCATCTCTCATCTAAAAGGACCTAGTCATCACCTCAGCCAGGGGCATCTAATAGCATTGGAGGATGTCATAAGTGGCCAGGGGCTACCACAAGGTGAGGAAATAGCAAACTGGAGAGACAGAAGCAGGTGGGGAAAACACAAAGGATGAAGACTATGCACCATCTGTGTACCCACATCTGTTGATCTCTTTTTTATATGCTATTTCCTACTTTATAATGAAAATCAATTTTAGTTTGAAGACTGAAAAGAAACATTTCAAAGTAATTATAATGGTTGTAATCTTAATATTTTATTTTTCTTTAGAATGGACTCATGAAAAATGTATATATACATGGATATTTCATCCTGTGTGCTGTTAAGTATCACTAACAATGGCTACATTCTAAGAAACATGTTGTGAAGAATGTTTCCCATTGTGGGAATGTCATGAAGTGTAGTCACCCTAATGCAGAGGAGATAGTTTACTGCACATCTTATAAAACTACACCAAGCACAAGGGAAGTGGTACAATCAGCATGGGGTAGGTGACCTGGTGCTGGTGAAACATGTAATGATCAGTACTGATTGTCACCTTGTCTGGATCTAGAACCATTGGAGAAAAATCCCTGGGCATATCCATGAGAGAGTTTCTATATTGGGTTAATTGAGGTAGAAAGATCGACCTTAACTGTGGTTAGCATGACTCTAGAGCCTGGGTCCCTGGAGTGAATAAAAACTAGAAAGAAGCTAAGCACTAGAAATTCTCACTTTGCTTCCTGACTGCAGATGCAAGGGGACCAGCTGTCTCTCACACCTACTGCTGTGACCTCCTACCATGAAAATTGTAAGCCAAAATAAACCCTTTCTTAAAAAACAAAAATATTTACTGTGTGTGTGTGTGTGCGCGTGTGCGTGTGTCTATGGGTGCATCTATAACTGAGTAACTTTTATGTATATCACCTGCATACAGGTGGCTGAGAAAGTCAGAAAAGGGTATTAGAGTTCAAGTTTTAGGCAATTGTAAGGCACCTGATGTGAGTTCTAAGACTCTCTCCAGATACTTTATATATACTTTTGTCCTGTATTTTGTAACTGCAGAAAAGTAACTAATACAGAAAGCTGGTGGCAGGAATCCAGTGGCTGCTGTGATAGATAACCAGACGCTGTGGCTCTGAGGTCTTTGGAGCTGGTGTGCAGTTGAACATAGAAGGTTGGGGAACTTTGGTCTGGAAAAGTCCTAGAATGCTGTAAGCAGACCTTAATGAGCCAGTCCCATTGGAGTTTGGAAGACAGGAATGTCCAGAGAAACATGGATAGTGAACTAAATAAAAAGTAAGAGGAGTTATTAATTTATTGTGTGAGAAAGTATATAATAGGGGGGCATGAGATGGTACACACATGGCGGTCAGAGGGCAACACTGGGAAGTTGGTTCTCTTTTTCTTCCTTTTTGTGGGTTTTGTGGGATCAAACTAATGTCACCACTTCTGTGGTAAATGTCTTTAAGTCTGATCACCCTTAGTGTCCCAAATAAACTTTTTAAAAAATAAATATTGCAGAGTTTAATATGGCTGCACAGTTAAGTTTTAACTTGTTTAGGAATTAAAAGGATGTTCTAGGTCTAAGAAGTTGTTTTCTTAAGTTGGTAATGCAAGTTAGGATGGAAACTGAGGTACAGAACTTTAAACTCATTGAGATAGATGGATAATAGAATATTAATATCAATTGCTAAATATGTATGGACTGGACATTGGGAATGTACGTTATACCTTAAAATTTTCATGATTGTTGCCTAACTGTTCTTATTGTTTTATATTGTATTTATTGTTATAAGAAAAAGAGTCTTTTATTGGACTAAAAGGGGAGATGTTGAGGGGGGGAGATATACCTTAAATTAAAAAAAAGAGGTAGGAGGAAAGGAGGGAAGAAGACAGAAGGGTGGGACTGGGAGGGGAGGGGGGAGAGGACTGTGATTGAGATGTAACTTGAAGAAATAAATAAATGTTTAAAAATATTACACTAAAGTGGCAATAAAATACAACATTGTAAACACAACCAGTAACATAGACATTTATTTTTATTATCATGCATTATGCACTGTACACAATTGTATGCAACAGCCTTCTATACAGTGGGCACAGAGAGCATGCTTGCACCACCACTGCTATAAATATGCAAATGCTGTGTAGTGATATCACATCATATGGCTTTGGCATCACTCGGCAACAGTATTGTTTCAACTCTGCTGTATTTTTAAGAGATTACCATCACATGCAATGTCTGTGCTTGACCAATAGTCATCATGTAGTATATGATTGTTTATCTATACACACATGTGCACATGGTACTTATTTGCACATAACATATTAGATATATGTATTCATTATAGAAAAGTCAAGAGCTATGATTCTTGAGCAACAACCTGTGTTCAATATATTATTAGGGAAAGTGTAGCTTTAAACATCTTATTCTTGTAAAGCTGAGTGAAGCTCCCAGCACACACCCATATTGAGAAGCTTACAACCACCTCCAACTCCAGCTCCAGGAGATCTGACACCCTCTTCTAACCATCTTGGGTTCCTGAGCACACATGGCCTCCATTCACACACACACACACACACACACATAAGTAAGAATGAAAGTAAATATTTTTTTTAAAGTACTGTTTTATCCTTCAAAGTTTCAAACTATAAATCAGATATGAGATCATGATGGAAAGCTGAGGCCAGATAATAAATGACAAACTACTTTGCTGTAGGGAAAAGTTTCTTGTTTCTTTACTTTTTTTTTATTTTTACTTTTTAGTTTGTGTGGTACTGAAAAGCTCCCTTTTAGCCTTCTCATTCAGAATATAATGCCATCTACGTGCTGTGTGATGAAGATGCCTACTGCTCTACCTCTTGGTTGTATCACTGCTATCATCACCCAGCCAATATGACTGTGACATTTTGACACTGCATTGTGACATAGTGATCTGGTGCTTCCAGCGGAATAAAAGGACAAGTTGGGGAGAGAATGTGGTACATCAGAAAACAGGAGAATGTTTCATTACTGTGCAGAGAGAAAGTCTGCTCAGGAGTTCTTACTGACAACACAAGACAGCCTGCAACTGATTATGAGATCAGTAACAACTACTTCTAATTGGTGACTCAGCTTTTCTGGCTATAAAATTGAAATGATTCTATTTATAACATTTTCATCGCAGAATAATCATTACATTTGCAATTCACTTTTGGCCAACAGAAATCATGGAAGCACACTTTGAAGAACTAAATTGCATGTTGACTACATGTGACTGATTGCCAGTACTGTCACAGTCTGAGAATTATGCATTGCCATAGCGTGCTCTCCTCTATGCCCTGTCCTAAAGGTCTTCATGACACTTGAATCAAGCCATATCTAACTCTGTATGGTCTCACACATGCCATTCAGGCCAAAATCCCATCCAACAGATGTCAGCTTGGAGAATTAGTATAATTGTTGGTTCTGACAAGTCAGGTTGTTTGAGAGAACATGTACCACAGTCCAGTGGAAGAGGCATTTTTCAAAGACATGCCTTTCTTAGTTACCTGCTGGTCCAAACTTATGGTATATTTTGTATAACCAGCTTTTCAGCATATAAAACAATGTCACAGACTTTCTTGACTTTGAGTCCCTGTCTACTCAGGTCATCTTGATTAGGACCATTTGAAGCCTACATTTCTTCAAAGAGCAATTAGTCTCTCTAAAATAAAGCTTGTCTGCCAAGGAAATGCCATCTGTTCTTCATGAGGTAGCAAGGCAGACTCTTGCACTACTCATGCCTGCTTGACATGTGATTGTGTGGGTCATGTAATGGCTTAGGTGGTGACTGCAGCAGCAATTCTGTAATCATGCCACAAGGGGGGAAAAGAAATATGCTCATTTGCCACCTCAGCCAGGGGAAATCATTGTGATTTATATTTTTATAGCCTTGTTTATTTTCTCAGCTACCATAAGAGCATACCGATAAATATATATATTATTACCAAACATGGAAAGATGGGATTAAGTACCAGGGAAAGCCATTAAAATGAAATGGGTTAAGACTCAAAACCATTCCCAAAGCTTGGTTATTTCTTGTTAAAAGTAAATGAAGACTAAAACCAGTCAAGAGCATGCTTCTTCCCAAGCCACCAAGAGAGACTTTGATGAGGTGGATGGCAAGGTGTCTCAGAAACCTTTTCTTTTTAATATGGAAACCCCACCTACTCATTTCTAAAAATGGTATTCTGTACATATTTCCCTTTTTTTTTTCAGACGAAATCATATGTAGCCTATGTTGGCCTAGAATGCACTGTGTAGGCAGGTTGGCCTTGAACTTATAGGCATCATTTGCTTCTGTCTCCAAGTGCTAAGACAAACGCATGTGCCACACCACACAGTCCTCAATTTTAACCTTCACAACAAAAGCAAATATGGGAGGGAAAATGCACTTAGACTATCACAGAAAAACTAGGCAGAAACTAATTCTTGATAAAGGAATGGTAGTTACTGTAGTTTACTCTCAACTTTCTGTCTCCCAATTGATTAGGATATATCTTGAATATCTTACCCTGAAAAAATTAATTACTAATGAAATATTCAAAAGAATAAAATCAGAACTGGTGATAAACATTATACATCCAGTATAGAAATATGCTCATTAATATTTTTGTATTTATTTTTATATTTGACTTTTAAATAAGATAATTTAAAATAAAATATTAAAATTATGAGGTCATTAATTTCTCACCAAGAATTAATAAACAGATGTTAACATTTTCTAGCTGTATTGCTCCTGAGACCTATTTCTTTTTTTTTAAATACTTTATTTTTTTTCTTCAAGTTACATCTCATTAACAAACCCCTCCCTATTCCCCCTTCCTATCCCGCCCTTCCACCCTCTTCCCCCCAGAAGTTTCCCCTTTCAGTCCAACAGATGGTTCCTTCTCTTATAACAGTATTATACAAAACAATAGATACAAATATGCCACATTTATGAGAGCTAAATGGCCCAGTATACCTTCCCAATGTCCAGTTTATACATATTTGGCCCCTGACTTTAATATTCTACTATCTAACCAACTCCATGAGTTTAAAGGTCTATATGTGACTCAACATTCATACTATCTTGCAACACACTTTTAAGAGTATCTTTTTGATCTATAACACCCTCTTGATTCCTAAACAATTCAAAATTTAACTATGAGACTCTAGCTGTCTATTCTTCAACCACCTCAGAGACCTGAGAGGGATAAATATATTTGCTTATATAGGAAGTGCAGGGCCTGCAGCTTCCAAAACTAAGAAAGAACATACCAATGACTGCCTGGACAGTTCCCATTTCTCTCCATAAAAGCATCAGTCTTCAGCCTTTGGGTCCTGTTTCTATGACAGACATTTGTTGTAGAGCAGGGATTATGAAGGACTTACCTACCCTGTCTTGGCAGAGTTAGGCTGTCGACTTCCCTGCTACCAAGTTTTGTCCTTTTTGGACAGCAGTCTGTCTGCAGTTGGTGCAAGGGGTTTTTTCATGCCAAGAGAAAGGTTTGCCACTAATTCAACCATCTTACAGTGGAGGTTCTTCGATGCTTATCTTCTACTTGGAGTAGAATAGGGGGTGCTGTCAGGTTCTGATATGTCTCGATATCAAAAAGAAATCTTGATTTAAGATAACATCTTTGAATGCCATATTCTGCAGATCTCTTGGGGTTTTTGAAGATGCCCTATCCATCTCTTGTATTTAGATAAGCAAATGTTGCTTGTCTCTTAGCAACTTGATTACTGGGTAGTTTAGAGAATATCTGTGATAGACTGTCATAGTAGCTAACAAAGTGACATGTTTGCATGACTAGGAGTTTGTTTTACTTAACTATCCTAGACTGTTTTAGACAGTTGGTATTAAGAGGTCAGAGCTTCACATTTTATTTTTAAGTATCTCTAGGTATGATACCATTAGGAAGCGTTACCTTTAAATTTGTATCAATATACAAAGATCTATTCAATTGTGGTTAAATATACTCTTAATTATGTATCAATATACCAAGATCAATGCCTATGTAGCCCAATATAATCTTAATATTACGTCCATATGCAAGGGTCAATACCATTGTGGCCAACTATAATCTTAATTTTGTATCAATATACAAAGATCAATACCGATGTAATCCAATACAATCTTATTTTTGCACAATAAACAATGGTCAATACCACTTTAGCCAAATAAACTACTAATTTTGTATCAATATACAAAGGTATAAGGGCATATTCAATAATCTGCCCCTTCTTCTTGGACCTTCCTGTGCTATGTCTATATCTCATTTTTCTCAAGCC
>CAJQZJ010033704.1:3685126-3700817 GCA_907164525.1 Lophiomys imhausi
AAAACACAAATCTCTGCCTAATTCTATTTCCTCCTGTCTTTTTTCCTTCCTTCCCCAATAAAAAATCTCTTCTTACTTGCTGAGTTTCATTCCTATTCAAGAGAAGTGAACTCACATTTATGCAACATAAACCAGGAAACAACATGTTTTAGGAAAGCAGACCATTTGCTCATGAAATGGAATAAAATTTACTAGTTATATAACAGTAAATCTGAGAAACCATACTAGGAAATGAAAGCAGAAAAGCAAATTATGAAATGATGCAAAAACTCATATAAATCTTTGAAACACACATTCAAATTACATGATAGCTGCAAGTATCTACTAAGATAACATGACACTCTTGGTAATTCCCTTATCACGTACTGTGATAGGCATGGCAGAAGACCAAGTGCACCTGATTTAAAATCCCATCCTCAAATAGGGACAGTAAGATTAGAAAGTAACAAGAAGGAGAAAGATCAGACACTGCCTCCTAGGATGGCAGTTCACCCTGGTTTAGGCTCCTCCAGCAAGTCAGTCTTACCTGTGCTGGTAAATGCTGCGGACCATTGCCTTCACCGTTAGGAGACAGAAGGCAGGATTAACTTAGTATCCCTGTGTTCTAAGATGGCGTGAGGCTGGAGGCAGAGCTGGGTTAGAACCTGTGCTTGCCTGGCTTGTGCTGCCCTCCCTCTGACTATGCTAACTGACCTCTGTTCTAGTTACTGTGAAAGAAGAGAAGTTTTAACAATAAATAAACGTAAGCACTCAAGATAATAACGTGGGGACAGAAAAGAGACTGGTTGGAGGTTGAGGTGAGAGTTAGCTATAAAGGTGAGCAGATGATTTTAGGGATAAGTAAAATGTTCTATATTTTCATTGTGATGTTTGCTTATTGAAGCTCGTAGAACGGTATTCTAAAACGGATGGACTTTATTGCTTGGAAGTAAAATCAATCGCAATAAGCCTGATTTAAAAAACAAAGAAAGGCCTCCCAGTCAAACACCTCATTCTGGGAATGTGACCTCTCCAGCTCACTGCTGCCTTGGGCATCCCTACTACAAAGCCAGAATGGGGAAGAGGGTATTCACTGGGGATGGGGGGAATGGGGGTGGAGGGGCTGGGTTGGTGCTCACAAAACAAAAGAAAATCTCATGTTTCTGCTGCAGTTTCTCTTGCTAAAAGGAGAAGGCTAGAGCTATGGGTCTCAGTCCTTTCCTTCTGCTTCAGTTGGAAATGACAGGTCACTGAGATAGCCTGCTGTGTCACCCAGGGGTTCCTACCTGCTCCAGGCCTGTGGGTCTCAGGTGTCCACCTTAAGCATGCAGCAGGGGTGGGGCCTCTCTGCCTTACCCTCTCCTAGAGGCACACTCGGGCCAGCATATGAGCCTGCCTCTCCTGGCCCACTGTCTACAAACAAGTAGGCATAAACCACTCTCATTTGTTGCCTGAGTATTTCAGTATTTGTACTCCCCCAAAGGAATTAGTTACAATCGGCAAGCTGAGAAGTACTTGATTTAGATTAATCTCACTTGCCAAGGTGGAGAGCCTCGTCGTTCCGACTGGCTGATTTAGCCACACTGCCCTCCTTGCTCCTGAAACGTGGGAGAGGCTTCTGGTTTATAGCTTTTGATGGGTAAGGAAACGGGTCATTATCATTTTCTCATGACACCCATAAAAGGCATGCAGTAAAGTGGACAGAAGAGCCGTGACAGGGTGGTGAACTCCGGAGCTGACTCTCAGCAGGGCCACCCGCAGAAAGTAAATCTACAAGACCCTGTTGCGGGTGGCATTCATTCTCTTGAAGTCTGGAATGGCCCACTGTGTTAGGTCTAGCTGGATGAAGGAATCCATTACAGATTGTCACAAACGTTTCGTTTGTCGCAAAGGTAGAAACAGCAGCATTTGGCATACACACAAAAAAACTTCTTCCAATTAATTGCAAGTGAGTGATTTGAAGTTTTATGAACCTTTTCTATATTAAAGTACAGGGAAATGAACGTTGGTGAGAAATTTAATTATTAGCTATAAGACCCAATATAGTAATTCTCAAATTTGAGGGTGCAGGAGAATCCTTTGCAGACTTGTTAGAATGCAGATTCCAGGTTAGAAGAGGGAAACTGACCTCGGGGAAACACCATGAGAAGTTAGATTCTGAATAATATAAAAATGAAAACTGCTGGAAACCAAAGGGCCTACGCCACACAAATCATTCAGCTGACAGATACTTTTGGTCAAATCCTACTTATTTTTTTTTACTACCTAGTATCAAATTTCTTTCCCCTTATGTGGTGATACATGGATAGCTACCAAGCTGCAAGGCACAGTACCCACCTAGTCTTTTTTATTTTTATTTTTTTATCTTCTCTGAGATGTCTGCTTTGCTTCATAGTTGTGAGGCTAATTTGACAATGGCTTCACACACAGGTGAATCATCATTCCTCTTTCAAGAACATCAGACTCTGTCCCTTTTCAGGTTAGCAAAATTTTCCCTCCATAGAAACCTCAAGAGAGCTGCAGAATATGGCATTCAAAGATGTTTTCTTAACTTAAGATTTTTTGATATTGAGACATGTCAGCTCCTGACAGCACCCCCTATTCTACTCCAAGTAGAAGATGAGCATCGAAGAATCTCCAGTGGGAGATGATTAAATTGGTGGTAAGCCATTCTCTTGGCAAGAAAAACCCCTTGCTTCAACTGTAGACAGACTTCTGTCCAAAAAGGACAAAACTTGGAAGCAGATAAGTCGACAGCCTAGTTCTGCCAAGACAGGGTAGGTAAGTCCTTCATAATTTCTGCTCTACAACCAATGTCTGTCATAGAAATGGGGCCAAATGGCTGAAGATTGATGCTGTAATGTATGGAGAGAAAATGGGAACTGTCCAGGCAGCCACTGGTATGTCATTTTTTAGTTTTGGAAGCTGCAGGCCCTGCACTTCCCATATAATCAGATATATTTATCCCTCTCAGGTCTCTGAGGTGGTTGAAGAATAGATAGCTAGAGTCTCATAGTTAAATTTTGAGTTGTTTAGGAATCAAGAGGTTGTTCTGGATCTAAGAAGATATTTTTAAAATTATGAGGCAAGTTAGTATGAAAGCTGAGTTAGATATAGAACTTTAAACTCATGGAGATGGTTAGATAGTAGAATGTTAAAGTCAGGTGCCAAATACATATGGACTGGACTTTGGGAATATATGCTAAGCCATATAACTCTTATAATTGTGGCCTATTTATTTCTGTTGTTTTGTATTGTATTTATAGTTATAAGAAAAAGAACCATTTTTTGGACTGAAAGGGAGAGCTGTTGGGGGGAAAAAAGAAATACCTTAAACTAAAAGAAAAAAAAAAAAAGAAGGGAAGAGGATGGGGGGTTGAGGGGGAGGAGGGTGGAAGGGTGGGACTGGAGGGGGGAGTAGGGAGGGGATTGTGATTGAGATGTAACTTGAAGAAATAAAAAATAAATTATTAAAAAAAAGAAATCCTGTGTTCTTTTTTTTTTGAGAAAATGTCATACAAACAATATGGTTATCGTTAATCCTTTAGAACTCTGACCTGTATATAATTTGAGCATGCATGACTCAATTAAAGTCACTGGCATGTTCTATTAAAGAAATCATAATGCTGAAGCCACCAATCTATTGTTTATTTTCTTAGAAAGAGAAAGGCTATGCAAACAAATGTCTACAAATTTTTAAAAAATGTATATAATTGTTAATAGGTACTATTTCCAGCCATAATTACATATTTTAAATCCAGAGATGAGGTAGGTGTTTGTTGAAATCTGGAGCAACAACTGGACCCTGTTTTGGTGGCTTAAACACACATAATTAGCAGTTTAATTTCCTCTGCGGCTAAGTTAGCCGTAAGATTTCATTTAATAACAAGCACAATTTTATAGCCCCAAGTAAGAGCCTTAGTCAGCGCCGGCTCAGCACTGCCCTCTGCTGGGGCTCAGCTGACTCATGCCACCCTGCTCAGGGCAAAAGCATCTTACTTGCAATTTGCAATTGGGCTGCCTGAAAATTAATTGCAAGAGAAATAGAGAAATAAAATTCACTTAAAACTCTCCTAATGAGGCTTTTATTTTTAACTGAACAAACTCAAAAAGTCTGAAAGTGTTTGCCTACCCGTCTTTCTTCCAGTCTCTCATATGGTCATTATCATATTAGGCTCGAAGCAGGTATCTGTCTCTTTATCACTGCTCAGCACAATTAAAAATGATGTCTAATATTCTCATACATGAAATGTCCCCAAAAAGATGGTTTTCAGAACAGCTGTCAATACCCTGTAAGTAAATCTGAGTACACATGGTTTGACTTGTATTTGGCCAGTCCAACTTGGCCTTACTTCTTAGTCCCTTTATTCGATTATTTTTAAACAGTAATGAAATTTACTCTATACCCAGACTGCAGTCACTCTCTGTTAGTACCAACTAGAGCTGAGGACAGAAATAGAGACGTGTCCTGAAGACTTCTGCTAACAAGCTGACATGTGTCAAAGGTGCCATGTTCTCCCAGCCTTCTCTTTTCATCAGAAGGAGGAGGATTGACCATTATCTCAGCCCTTCCATTCAACATTCCAACAGGGGAATATGCTGTCATCACATTGTAGCAAATAGTTCTCTGCAATGGGAGTCATAAGAATTCACTAGGGCTTAAATAAAGCAAATACTTCCATTGGAAATGTAAGTAAAATGGAATTCTAAGCAGCTGTGCTGTGTGATGAATTCTGCTCTATTGGCAGTGTCCTCTCTGTGCCCTGCCCGCTACCTCCGACAAGACTGGTAGGCTTCGAGGCCATTGATAGGGAATTGTTGCCATCAAAGCTTTTTGAACCATAATTTATCAAAATTTGATGTGGCTTAAAACTGGGGTTCAAATGTTTGTTCTGCGTAGCTGATGCTCAAATACATTTCTTCTACTTCCTAATTCTTGTATACTTGAGGTGATAATAAGACTCATGTAGTATTGCATGAGGTTTAAATTGGATAGCTTGTGAAACACATGGAGTCAGGCACTTTAGAAAGTGAGGCTTCTGAACTGGGGTTGCAGGCAGACTCAGAAATTGCATGGTATAATAGGAGAAAAAGGAAAGGAATTGTTTCTAGGAGCTTGACTATTCAGTCCCATCACTACCAATGGCCCTGGGAAAGACACTTTAATTTCTTTAAACTTCGGCTGTTTCACCTACTAAAGAATATTGGTTGGTAATCCTTGCTCACAGCATTATGGGAACTCTGGTGGAAAAGATATCTACTCAGAACTTTGCATAGCAAATGTGCCAGCAAACAGTGCGTGGTAGTTGGGGAACAGAGCTGATATGCAACCCATTTGAAGTTCTGGGTTTATCATATTGTCTACTCTATGTCCTTGCACAATGCATAGATAGTCGTGATTGTTCTCTTGTAGTTTACAGTAAGGTTAAATATGTTTTTCCAAAAGGTTGATTGTGGTACTTTTGTGGGTAAAATATTTGGTCTGAAGTTTCAGAAAATGACTAGTATGTTGTCAGTGAGACTTCAGCAGGCTCTGTGCCCAGTGACTAAGGAAAAATCTTTACAATTGGCTTATGGAACTCATGGGCCGCACAATGAAGACCTTGGCTATTGTCACTTCCTAATGGGCAGCAACGCAACTAAATTAAAGCCCTATTCTAAGTGCATCACTCCCAGCTTTTGTTTGTCATTTTGTGCCAGTGCTACTGGAGGAATAATTAAGGAACCTCCTGGGTGGAGATATCTTGCTCTGCCTGATGCTAACATACTCAGAAGGAAAATAAGATACAAAGACAGTCACTCCAGGAAGTTTGAAATAATTAAGAAATAGACAGGAGCCAGATGCAGTGGGACGTTCTATCGTCCCAGCTATACTCAAGGCTGAGGAGAACTAAGTCCAGTTCAAAGCCAGCCTGAATGACATAGTAAGAACACCATGTCTTAAAGAAACACATGGAACAAAACGGGAAGTCAAAGATCCCATAATTAGTTTTGTGACCTTTAAAAATGAGTTAGACAAAGCGTGACCCCTAAGCAGTTTCTGGTGCTCTGGTTCAGATGGAGACAGATGCTCATGAGACAAAGCTGGAGCATCCCAGGGTCAACTGTACCAGGACTGAAGACTAGGTTGCCTGCTCTGTTTCCAGGCAGACACAGAGGAGAGTTAGTGAGGTAAAACTTTGTTTGCAGCTCCTAGAACTCTTTCCTTCCTTTCAAATAATCTCTCCTCCTTCTGAAAGAAGTGAGGGAATGGAACAGGGGCCTTTATGAAACTTGTCCTTTTCCAGATGTCCAGAGGAGACTGGGGTCTTCATCCTGGGATTAAAATTTCAATACATAAAACAGGATGTATAGATTTGCAAAGAAAATAAATAGTGTTTAAGTGTAGGAATCAAAATAGTTAAAAAATTTAAATATAGTAATACCTATTTCTTTCATTGGCTTCTTAAAATTAGCTTTTCGTTGACTTACAAAGAAGTGGGTTTCACAGTGACATTTTCATCCATATGCATCATTCCATCTTGTTCTCATTTGATCCTCCCTTCACTAGCCTCCTTTGTAGTGGAGAATGAGACAAGGGTGCCCGCTTTCTTCATTCTTACTCAAGATAGTACTTTAAATCTTAACAAGAGCAGTAAGACATAAGAAAAAGTAAAAAGGATAAAAATAGCAAAGGAGAGTCAAATTATCCCTACTTACAGAAGATGTGATTTTTTTATACTTAAAAAACCTTAATAACTTCAGCAGAAAATTCTTAGATCTGATGAACATTTTAAGCAAAGTATCAGAGCACAAAATCAACATGCAAAAAATCAGTAGCTCTTCTATATTCCAATCACAAACTTGCCAAGAGGGAAGTCAAGAAAAAAAAATCACATTTATAATAGCTTCAAAAAAAATCCTAGAGATAAATCTAACCAAAGAATGAAAGACCTGTTCAAGGAAAACTTTAAAACACTAAAGAAACAAATTAAGGAACACACTAGAAGATGAAAAGACCCTTGTTCTCATGGATTGACACAATTAATAATATTAAAATAACTATATTACCAAAAGCAATCTATAAGATTTACAAAAATTTATATTGCCAAAAGCAATCAACAAAATTCCAGTGACATTCTCCAAAGGATTATAAAAATAACTTTAAAATTTATATCAAAGCACAAAAGTCCCTGAATAGCCAGAGTGATCCTAAGTCATCAGAGCTTGTTTGGATGTATCACAGTGCCTGGTCTCAGAGTATGCTATACAACCATAGTTAACAAAAACAGAGACTGGCACAAAACCAGACATGCAGATGCAGTGAAAAGAATATTAGACCCAGAAAGAAGTCATACCACTAAGAGTATCCAAGTTTGTTTGACAAAAGTATCAGAAATGCGCATTGAGAAAAACGACAATTTCTTTAACCAGTGGTGCTGGGAAAACTGGGTAGCTAATACTTTGTAAAATAGTGAAACTACATCTGTATCTCATCCTGGAAAAAATTTCAAAATGAGTTGAAGACTTTAAAGTAATATCCCAAAATGCTAGAAGAAAATAAAGGCCATGTGTGACAATAATAACGAAAGAAGAGGAGATCATGAATTTGAAAGAGAAAGTGGGACTTAAAGAGAGCAGAGGGAAGGATGAAAATAATGCAAATACAATATTAGTGTATGAAATTCTCAAGCAAAGATAGAAAACTTACATTAAAGTAAATTGATAATTGCAGGAAAAAGGATGGGACTAAAGATCATTATGTTAACTGAGAAAAGATAAATTTAACAAACGTCATACAGCCCGTGCTATTGTCAGCAGAATCTAGATTTAAGTGTTGTGTTTGAGACGAAAGTAGAAAGAAAATTATGAAAGGTAAGAAAGGAGACCATCAAGAGGAGAGGATCAGGTGGTTTCTGTTCATCTTATCTGCAGTATTGCAGTTTATTGATTTGGATGTATTAAACCATCCTTGCCTCTCTGGGATGAAACTAACATGACCACGGTGTATGATTTTAATACACTCTTAAACTGAATTTTAAATATTTTGTTGAGAACTTTGTGTCTATTGTGATTAGGAGAATTCAGCTCTCATTTGTTTTTCAGTAGTTGTGTTATATCAGTATCCTCTTTGGTTTTCAGTCTCTGAATATTTGTATGGTTCCTGTTGTTGTGACTTAGCATTTGTTTTATAGGATGGAAGAATCTAAACATATGTATTTACAAGGAAGTACATATGTACTTTCTTGATGAGTTGTTTCCTTTATTAGTGTGTAGTGGCTCTGTTTACATATAATGACTATTTTTTTTTACTGCAGTCTGCTTTATCAGATATCAAAATAGTCACAATAACTTGTTTTTTGTTTCCGTTTGGTTAATAAATTGGCTTCTGTCCTTTGACTTTCAGCCTGTTAGTTTCTTCCCCAGGAGGTATGTTCCTCAGAGGCAACAAATTGTTTGATCTAGTTTCTTAATTTTGTCAGCAATCTATGTCTTTTTATTGGTAGACTGAGACTATATTTCAGTAGCTATTGAAAGAGGTCTGCTGATCTCTGTTAGTTTGCTGGTTGATTTTCTGGTTAGTAGGGTGACAGTATGCTCTTTTCTTTCTCCCCTATTAGTATCAGAGTTTTGATGGCTTGCTGTGTTGGACATGAAGGATTCCCTCTTAAGTTTCTTTTGTTCATCTATCTGTTCCTCTCAGGAAATTCTTTCCTGGGTTCTTGCAATTCAGACTGTCTTCTTCCTATGTGTGAAATTTAATTTAATTTAAGCATTTTCTACAGTGTTTGTTAGATGACCCAATTTGAACAAGATTATTTCTCTATCAACTTTGAAAGAATACTAAAACCATTGCTGGCAGTTATTTACTTTCAGGGCTTGAAATATACCATCCCATACTTTCCTGGCTTCTAGGGTTGCTGATCAATTTGATGCTAATTTTATGGGCTTGCTTTTGTAAGTGAGTTTGGAATTTTTTATTTCAGCTTTTAATATTGTTTAATTATTTTGTATTTTTAACAAATTGAGTACAGTAAGTGATAAGGAATTTCATTTCTGGATATGTTTATTTGAGGGTTTTTGGTTTTTTTAAATGCTTGTCTTGTTTCGATTTTCAGTTCTTGCTCTGGAACTTGAATGTTTCTGCTGTTATTTCATTGAACAATTTTTCTATGCCTTAGTTTTTATTTTATCTCCTTATTCTGCTTTGTAGATTCTTTGGCTTAGTTGCATGATCTTGTCCCAGATTCTTGAATATTTTTATTATGCTCAATTAATGTTTCTCTTCTACTGATGCTTGACTCTAATATTACTTCAATGCTTTTTTCTTAGGTTTGAATCTGTGGGTGATATTCTCTACTGTGCTTTTTATTCAAGTTACTGAGTTTTTCATTTATAGAAACTCTGTTTTTCACTCACATTTTTTATTTTGCTTATTTATTCATTGTCTGTGTGTATGTGTTCACACACACATACTTGAACATATGAGGTCAAAGAATAAGTTGCAGGGTTTGGTTCTCTCCTTCCCCATGTGTTTCCTGGAGATTGAACTCAGACCACCATACTTGAAAGTGAGCACTTTACCCACTAAGCCATCATACCAGTCTATTTGCTTTTTAATATAAATTTTCTCATCGAGTTCTTCTTCCATTTTGCTTACTTTCTTAACTATTGTTGGCTTATCTCCCTATGTTCTGGGCTTTTTAAAAATGCAATTTGCCTATAAGTATCTTCTTTTAGTTTGTTGTTGTTCTTGCTAGTAAAGCTTTGAGATCTTTTCTGGTCTTACTGTTTCCATATCTTCAACTTCAGTAGCTGGAAAGCTATGATCTTTGTTAGGGTCGTGCCACCTTGATTTTCTATGTTTCTTTCTTTCTTTTGTTTGTCTGTTGTGGCTTGTGTATCTGTTCACTTGGATTTCTCTTCAAGTCTTTTGTGGATCTCTTCTTTGTGAATGAGCTGCTTTTCTGAGTTCAACCCTTAGTACATCTTGGAAAGGAGAAAATAAACTAGCTATAGCAATAATAGCACCAAATCAAGCAAAGTATGGACATATAACTACAGTGAAATCAATACCATGATACATCACCAATTACCACAAAATAGAACATGGAAAATGTAATGTACAATGTAAAAATTTCTTTAGTATACAGAGGGAAGAGAAATAGAAAAAAGGGGAAGAGGGCTAGGAAAATACAAGAAAAGCAATGTTAAATTAACAAAAAGGGAAAATATGTAATTATGAAGGTCAGAGAAAAAAGATTAGAAAATTTTAAGACAAAATTTAAAACGAATAAATGAAAAAAAGATTTACTAATGATTTGTTGAAGATGTTGTCATTTTTCTATTGTACAGTTTTTGTTTCTTTGTCAAAAATTAAGTGAGCATAGGTGTGTGGGTTCCTTTCTGGCTCTTCAATTTGATTACATTGACCCACTGGTCTGTTTCCATACCAGTACTATGCTGTTTTTACTACTATTGCTCTGTAGTACAGCTTGAATCTGGGATGGTGATAACTCCAGATTTTTTTTTTTTTTTTTTTTTTTTTTTTGTACAGGATTGATTTAGCTATTCTGTGTTTTTTGTTGTTGTTGTTGTTGTTCCATAGCAGCCTACAGATTGGGAAAAAAATCTTCACCAACCCCACATCTGACAGAGGGCTAATATCCAAAATTTACAAAGAACTCAAGAAATTAAATGCCAAGAAACCAAATAATCCAATCAAAAAATGGGGAACAGTGCTAAACAAGAATTCACAAAGGAGGAATCCCTAATGGCTGAGAGACACTTGAAGAAATGCTCAGCATCCTTAATCATCAGAGAAATGCAACTTAAGATGACTCTGAGATTCCATCTCACACCTGTCAGAATGGCTAAGATCAAAAACTCAAATGACAGCACATGCTGTCAAGGTTGTGGAGAAAGGGGATCCCTCCATTGCTGGTGGGAGTGCAGGTTTGAGCAACCATTATGGAGGTCAGTCTGGTGATATCTTAGAAAACTAGGAATACCTCTGTCTTGGGACCCAGCCATACCACTTCTGGGTATACATCCAAATGATTCCTCACCAAATCACAAGGAAGTTTTCTCATCTATGTTCATAGCAGCCTTATTTGTAATAGTTAGAAACTGGAAACAACCCAGATGTCCCTCAACTGAAGAATGGATTAAAAATTGTGTTATATCTACCCAATGGAATACTAATCAGCTATCAGAAACAACGAAATCATGCAGTTTACAGCCAAATGGATAGAACTAGAGAAACTCATACTGACTGAGCTAACCCAGACTCAGAAGGATGCACATGGCATCTATTCACTTATAGTCATATTTTAGCCATATAGTACAGGATAACTATACTACAATGAATGCACCAAAGGGAACATAAACATAGACCTTTTTTCTTGTAAATGAGACACTTTGCCCTAGTGATGCTGCCTTTTGGCCCATGGTGTATGAGGAGGCTCTTGGCCCTCATATGACTGCTGAACTGGGGCAGGGGACTGATATGTAGGGACACTCCACTCCAGAGGAGTGGGATGGAAGGGATAGGGGGTAGAGGGTGGGAGGGCGGGACTGGGAGGGGTGGAAAGAGGACACTGTGATGGAGATATAACCTGAAGTAATAAATAAATATTAAAAAAAGAAATATTCTGTAACAAAAAAAAAGATTTACTAATGATGAGAAAATTTATAACCAAACTTATATTAGGGGACTTAAAAAGTTTCTACATGAAAAATTTACAAAACTACTTGCAGATGCTTCCTGATGACAGGAGATAAACATTTTTGCCCATTTGGAGGGTGCAGATGAGGAATCAGCAAGAATTTGTTCTGGCGTCTTCCCGAGTCAGGCATACATGCTGTATAGACACACACATGCAAAACATCCATTTGCAGTAAAAGTAAATAAATAAGTAAAAATAAAATAAAAATATTATAAAGTAAAAATAATGCTGAAAGTATAGTAAAATGTAAAAGGAGAAACACAAGGATCAAAAAGCATAAGGGCAAGAACAAAAAAAAATAGAGAATTAAAGGAAGAAAAGGTGAAAGAAGAGACAAAAAATTAGGTTGACTTCCTGTGGAGCTGTTACCTGGAGCCTCCCACGTACAGACTTGGGGGAGGGGCTAAGCATGTGGGACTCCTGACTTTCCTATGACATATGCTAGCAGTGGACATATATTTGAGAAGCACTTTGTGTTTACCACAATCATCTTCATTTCAGGAGCTTCTCTTCTTTGCGGCCAGATGCTTCTGCTCGCCACAGTTGGCTTTGCACTGTGTAGTCTCTACAGCAGAGAATCTTAGAGCAGTAGCTGGCTCCAGACACTGGCCCACCTACTGACCCCCATCTGAGGGTTATCCAACTTCAGGTTTACCTCAGCTGACATGGCCTGATGCCAGGCTCTTTTACTACACATACTGCACTGTCTCAGCTGAGCCTTCTGACTTCCATGCTTTGGGGCTCGTTCATGTAGCCTTTCCCCTGTCTACAGCTCTCCTAGGGCTTACTCTGTTCTTGGGGCTGAAGTAGGTTGAATTCAGGTTCCCTGATTTTTGGCTAATCTCTGCTCTCAGGCCACCAGGGTAGCTCAGTTTTAAACAATAATCTCCTTTTACTTCTTCTTTTAATAGTTTATTTATTTTTATTTTGTTTTGCCTACATGTGTGTCGATGTCAGGGGTGCCAATTCTTGGAGTTACAGGCAGGTATGAGATGCCATGTGCATGTTGGGAATTGAACCCCAGTCCTTCTGGAAGTCCAGTCCTGGAAGAGCTTTTAACTGCTGAGCCATCTCTCTAATGATCTCCTTCTTAAGATGGTACTTGGCCACAACCCACTTAGCTGGGGAAATCCCTCCACCTGCTGACCCAGGTAAGGAACTGGATTTGAGGCCAGTGGGATCTGTGGACTTGTCCTGGGGCGATGATTGCCAGTTTCTTTTCACTAGGGCTGTCTAGCTTCATTTTGATGAGGCTTCTGTTTAATGCCTGCCCCTGGGGAACTACCTTTAATCTTTTCCCTGTTCTGCCTATTGTTTCTCTTCACTTGTCCACTGCCCCATCCCTCCTTTTGTGGATTTCCAAAGCACTTCCTCCCTTTACAATAGAATACTTTCTCTTATCCAGACACTGGCCCATCTTATCCAAAAGTGCTTCAAACAAACACATTAATAATCTAGCAACAGGCCACATATTTACCATAATTTCAAGATAGCAATGAGTATTGATGATACTTTAATATATCTGCCCTCCTAAAATGTGACCAGAGAATACCTCTCCATTCAGTTGATTAATGAGCAGGCTATATATTCTGAGTCCCTGCCCACGCTCATAACAGAAATACTAAGCTTTGACTAGAGGTTAGTGAAAATAAAACTGTAACTTGGTCCCAATTCAAGCTTGTGAATAATCAGCATGTTAGTCTATTCAGGCAACACAAGAAAATACCATAGATCAGATGTCTCATAAACAGCAGGAGTTACCTCCTCCCACTCTAGACTAACAAGAACATGGTTGATGAACTGAGTGTATAGTGTAGGCTCTTTCCTGGTGGTTTGCAGGGCCATAACCTTCTGTCTTCACATGGTGAAATTAGCGAGGGATCTCTCTGGAGTTCATAAGGACACAAGTCACATTCCAGGGGTCTTCCCTCTCATGATGTTCTTACTCACCAGAGGCTCCACCTACGAATCCTATCAAACCAGGGGTTAGGATTTCAACATACAAATTTGGGGACCTGGACATTCAATCCATAGCATCTAGGTTTAAGATCATCTAAGAAACCCTTAAGACAAGAAATCCTCTCATTAGAGGATGAAAGAGAATTACCCACACATGTTGGTAAAACACATACATCTAGGACCCATCCCCAGTGTCTGAATTGGGAAGTCTATCTTGGAGCTACAAAAATAAGTGGACATTTTCTACAAGATCCCAATGATGCTGCTGCTGTTGATGCAACTTTGAGAAAATTATTCTGGAAGGACGTTCTTCAGTGACACTAGGAAATCCTGGCATCTCAGAGATTTTGCACCTGGTTTTCAAGTATGGCCAACAGTACTATTATTGTCACAACTCAAATCTCACTCCATGTTAAAGAGCTATTTCTCATCATGTAACTTCTCTACGACTCTTGTGTCAAGCTCTTTGGAATGTATAGAACTGCCTTGCCCATCTTCGTTTCCTACGGTTACCACCCCTGACCATAGGTAGAACATATGCACTATATAAATCTGTCCATGTAGCATCTCTGTCAGTCTTTTAATGCCTTATGAATAAAAGGCTTTGGATACACATGCTGATTATGCCATCTGTGAACCCTGTGAACCCCAGTCAACCAGTCAACCACACAGTGCATCAGTTTTTACTCAATCCAAGTATAGATGCCTCTTGTGAGATGTTTATGCTGTACAAGACACAAAGTCAAGCCTGCTGTATTTGTATGGGGTGTAATGGCTTGAATTTATGTGTGTCTTCTAGTACCACCAAGCCTCCATACCCCATAACCTGACTTGGTATATTTTATTCTTCTTGATATGTTCAATTGTCCTCAGGATGGGATCTCATTTTAGTTAGAGAAATGACCATGCTGTTCTAGAATACTTTTGAATTTCTGCTATTCAAAGGAAGAGTGAAGACTCTTGGAGCTTTTTCTGAAGTATGTGGAAACTTCTAGAAATATCTAGAAAATACTTCTTACTTCACACTTGTCCAGACTGGATTACATCCTCATGAGTAAAAGTGTCATGTTCCTATGAGCCAGAAGGAAACAAAACCGAAAGGAAATCAGCATCTCATTACCAATAGGAAAAAAAGAATGAATGCATTTTGGAAAAATTGAATTAAAAAATGTACATTACAGCAACTTTCTAGTTTCTGGTTTTATCTTACATTTTAAGCTAGCAAACAATTAGGGATTAAAGAACCCAGATGGCCTCCAAAGGAGAGTACTGACCAAATCCCTTGTGTAAGAAAAGCACAAATATAAACTCTGTAAAACACTATCATCATTCTCAGTGGTGAAAACTTGTCCACTAAATTCAGAAGACTTGAGATTAAGTGAACCTTTGGCCATAGGTGGCTGAGTGACTTTGCATTTAGAAATTCATCAGTCTGGACAAAGTGACATTTTAAAGCAGGTGAGTTTCTAAGGTATAGGATTATTACCAATCTAATCCATTCTTGTGTGAGTTTTTGTGTCACTATTGATATATACATTTGTATTATGAATTTTGGGAGAGGGGATCATTATCCACATTTAAAACAATTTATAGTTTTAGTCCTCTGTGATAGACTAGAAGTGTTTAGCCAGGAACCATTTTTTTCCTTTTTATTGTTTTTTTTTTTTTCATGAATTTCACATCATGCACCCTGCTCCCTTTCCTCAGACCCATGCTCCACCCTAGCAACCTCCCTCCACATAAAATTGTGGAAGCTGTAGTGTGTCTCAGTGTGTCCCACAATATTCCCTTTTGTCCAGACTTTTTTCCTTGTAAATGTTTATTATAATGACTCCTTGGTCCGGTATAAGGCCTCTGGCTTCTACTACTTTGTCAATACTGGAACCTCATTGGGACTCCTCTCAGATATGTTTTTATTGTCCTGTGTCATAGAGATTCTGTAGTTTTGGGACTATAGAACTGGCCCCTTCATACACTTCAGCATGGGGTGGGCCAAATCAAAGCCCTGGTTCTGGGCCTGCAACTCCCACTTGCAGGGCCTGCTC